>WNWK01001154.1:270000-317067 GCA_009830355.1 Cherax destructor | reverse complement strand
GGGGGGGAAAGTACTGTACCCCTTCCCCCATGCCCCTACAGGGGGTGTTAGGGAGGGAGGGGAGTGCTAGTACTCACTTCTCACTCATGACCCTACAGGGGGGGTGTTAGGGAGGGAGGGGAGTACTAGTACTCACTTCTCACTCATGACCCTACAGGGGGGGTGTTAGGGAGGGAGGGGAGTACTAGTACTCACTTCTCACTCATGACCCTACAGGGGGTGAGGGGGGGAGACTAGTACTCACTTCCCACTCATGACCCTACAGGGGGTGTTAGGGAGGGAGGGAGTCTAGTACTCCTCTCAAAGTCATGGGTTAGTTATGAACTGTGGTAGACAATACCGTCAAGGTACCTGGGTACATTTAATGTCTGACGTTTCGCCCTTCGGGGTCTTCATCAGTCACAGAGAATAAATACTGGAGACCCTGGAAGACTTGGAGAAGCAGTTTGAGGTGATCTGTCCCTCAACTTTTATAAATTTTAAATTCATATTGTATCCAGACTGTGAAGCTTCTTACCTAATAAATATATCTCCACCTTTGCTTTGGTATCCAATATTTATTCTGGGTATTCGATTGATAACGCCACTGGTGGGCGAAACGTTTCTCAGTCAAGATACCCAGGAGTTGAACCCGGGTATCCGTAGTCTTCAGGACTACGGTGCTCTTCACCAACTCCAAGACTGAGGCACTGATTACCTCATCTTTTGTATATACTTCTACAGTCTTCACATTATGTCCTTGTATTGTATTGATGTTGCCCATGTGTCTGGTTCATCAATGGTGTCACTACATACTTTCCCAGAAAGCATCAAATTCCCAGCTTCCAGTACCACGACGACGCTGACTAACTACACTTTGCAAGTGCTGCCACTTCCTGCGTCTTGCACACTTCATCTGTGGCTTCAGGAGAGGTCTCCACCACACCACCATGGCCACCCAAGAATGATCACCAGTCGGGTATGTGGCCACAAAAGTCACCAGAGCACCCAGGGATCATAAAAATAAAGGCGGCCACCGCAGTCATGTTCCATCATCAGATCACTAGTCAAGTGAAGACCAGCCGGTGTACTCATCTATTTGTGGTTGCAGGGGTCGATTCACAGCTCCTGGCCCTGCCTCTTCGATGGTCACTACTAGGTCCACTGCACGTCACTTCATGCTGGGGAGGATGCTACAATGTTTATTGAGAAGTAAATGATCTAGAACACTTGACAACTTGAAGAATGGGACACTTGTTCAACACTTAGGAATCTTTATTGTGGGAATACAAGGACCACAATGGAAATACAAGGACCACAATGGAAATACAAGGACCACAATGGAAATACAAGGACCACAATGGAAATACAAGGACCACAATGGAAATACAAGGACCACAATGGAAATACAAGGACCACAATGGAAATACAAGGACCACAATGGAAATACAAGGACCACAATGGAAATACAAGGACCACAATGGAAATAAGTCACTTATCTGACTTCTTTGGTGTTATTCTGGTGGGTAAGTTACACATATGTTACTATGTATGATAATTTGTGTAATTTCATTTACCTGTTCCTGTACCTAAATAAACTTACTTAACGTTTCGCCAGCCAGTGGCTTCTTCAGTCCATTACAGAGAAGAACGGTGGGACTGATTACCTCAAATTCCTCCTCCTGATCTACCACCGTTGTTTCTCTGTATTGAAGCCGCTGGCTGCCGAAATGTTTCCACAAAACTCCTAAATGTTGCACAAGAGTCCCAGTCTTCAAGGTATACTGAGAGAACACAACACTTGTACACCAGAGACATCTTGTGAGCGTAATACAAATTATAACTTAAAAATTTAAAGTGGTGGAGGGGTAAGCCAGTGGAAGGCCTCGGTCAGATGACCAAAAGCTCCAGCTGCAGGTCATCATGTAACTAAGACCTGCGTCAGGAAACACTTGTCCTGTTTCCTGAAAAACCTTACCTGTCCTAATCTTGAGAGAATAACACACAAGAATACCTGGAGAAATGGAAATAAGGTAGATTGGTTTTAAAGGTGAATGACTGTGGCACAAGCGACGTTACTTCGAGGCTCAGGTGCAACATCTGGGTGTCTTTAACAATACAAGGATATAATGTGAAGACTGTAGAACTATATACAAAAGACGAGGTAATCAGTCCGTCAGTCTTGGTGCTGGTGAAGAGCACCGTAGTCCTGAAGACTCTGAAGCACAGGCAGGAAGATTGGTACTTATATACTGGTGTCAGATGAGGGACGTGTGGCAGACGAAGGTATTGTTACCTCCTTCATCTGACACCAGTATATAAGCACCAGCCTTCCTGACTGTACTGCAGTCTCTCACGACTACGGTGCTCTTCACTAACTCCAAGACTGAGGGACTGATTACCTCGTCTTTTGTACATAGTTCTTCAGTCTTCCCAGTCTGTCGTTGTATTGATAAAGTCACTGGTGGGCGAAACGTCTACAAATAAAAATACCCAGATGCTGCACACGTGTCTAATCCTTCATCTTGTCGGGATTATATACCATTCATGTACAACTTGTTCAATAGTCTAAAACACTGGTCTGGGAAGACCTGGTCTGGGAAGACCTGGTCTGGGAAGACCTGGTCTGGGAAGACCTGGTCTGAGAAGACCTGGTCTGGGAAGACCTGGTCTGAGAAGACCTGGTCTGGGAAGACCTGGTCTGAGAAGACCTGGTCTGGGAAGACCTGGTCTGGGAAGACCTGGCCTGGGAAGACCTGGTCTGGGAAGACCTGGTCTGAGAAGACCTGGTCTGGGAAGACCTGGTCTGGGAAGACCTGGTCTGGGAAGACCTGGTCTGGGAAGACCTGGTCTGGGAAGACCTGGTCTGGGAAGACCTGGTCTGGGAAGACCTGGTCAGAAGACCTGGTCTGGGAAGACCTGGTCTGAGAAGACCTGGTCTGGGAAGACCTGGTCTGAGAAGACCTGGTCTGGGAAGACCTGGTCTGAGAAGACCTGGTCTGAGAAGACCTGGTCTGGGAAGACCGGCAGAAGCTGGTCTGGAAGACCTGGTCTGGGAAGACCTGGTCTGAGAAGACCTGGTCTGGGAAGACCTGGTCTGGGAAGACCTGGTCTGGAAGACCTGGTCTGGGAAGACCTGGTCTGGGAAGACCTGGTCTGGGAAGACCTGGTCTGAGAAGACCTGGTCTGGGAAGACCTGGTCTGAGAAGACTTGGTCTGGGAAGACCTGGTCTGGGAAGACCTGGTCTGAGAAGACCTGGTCTGGGAAGACCTGGTCTGGGAAGACCTGGTCTGGGAAGACCTGGTCTGGGAAGACCTGGTCTGGGAAGACCTGGTCTGAGAAGACCTGGTCTGGGAAGACCTGGTCTGAGAAGACCTGGTCTGAGAAGACCTGGTCTGGGAAGACCTGGTCTGAGAAGACCTGGTCTGGGAAGACCTGGTCTGAGAAGACTTGGTCTGGGAAGACCTGGTCTGGGAAGACCTGGTCTGAGAAGACCTGGTCTGGGAAGACCTGGTCTGGGAAGACCTGGTCTGGGAAGACCTGGTCTGGGAAGACCTGGTCTGGGAAGACCTGGTCTGGGAAGACCTGGTCTGGGAAGACCTGGTCTGAGAAGACCTGGTCTGGGAAGACCTGGTCTGAGAAGACCTGGTCTGGGAAGACCTGGTCTGGGAAGACCTGGTCTGAGAAGACTTGGTCTGGGAAGACCTGGTCTGGGAAGACCTGGTCTGAGAAGACCTGGTCTGGGAAGACCTGGTCTGGGAAGACCTGGTCTGGGAAGACCTGGTCTGGGAAGACCTGGTCTGAGAAGACCTGGTCTGGGAAGACCTGGTCTAAGACCAGACACCGGGGGGGGGCTGACTCCCCCTCTGAAGCCTTTCAACTTCACCAAACAAACATGTGGTGAATTGACCTGAGCTGACCTGACCCTGCACAAGGGAAACTGGGAGAAAGGAATTCAGAAGAAAGTAAGGAATGAGGGAGTGGATGGTGAGAAATGAATAAATAAGTAGGACACAGAAAGATAGAGAAAGTAACTTCGTGAAGGAATGATGAGAAGATGAGAGAGTGTACAGGTTATGGTGTACAGGGGTATGGTGTACAGGGGTATGGTGTACAGGGATATAGTGTACAGGGGTATGGTGTACAGGGGTATGGTGTACAGGGGTATAGTGTACAGGGGTATAGTGTACAGGTTATGGTGTACAGGGGTATGGTGTACAGGGGTATAGTGTACAGGGGTATGGTGTACAGGTTATGGTGTACAGGGGTATGGTGTATATGGGTATGGTGTACAGGGGTATAGTGTACAAGGGTATAGTGTACAAGGGTATAGTGTACAGGAGTATAGTGTACAGGGGTATAGTGTACAGGAGTATAGTGCACAGGGGTATAGTGTACAGGGATATAGTGTTCAGAGGTATAGTGCACAGGGGTATAGTGTACAGGGTATAGTGTACAGGATGTCCTGGTACTGCAGAACGAAGTAGTGAGGGTCCTAGGATGTCCTGGTACTGCAGAACGAAGTAGTGAGGGTCCTAGGATGTCCTGGTACTGCTAAAATTCTAACCATGTGATAAGGTGATATTCTAAGCATCAAAGATCGTGTCACTGAAAGAAATGTCCTGACTGGGGTTAATATGGCCAGGCAAGACCATTGAAACCCTCGCACAGAAGCCCTCCAAACTTTCCTCAGCACTGGTGAACACTCCTCCAGATGGAACATAAAAACTGGAACCTACCTCCGAATGAATCAGATACATGATCTACGTCAGGTAAGCAACACATGCTTCCCCGCTCCATGGGAATTACCTCCTTCCAAACCACTAACCCTCACTGTCTCCCACAGAATCCTTTACCAGTCACGACCACAACTTGGTGTTAGAGCCAGGCAGGATACATTCCTCACAAAACATTCACTCTCACAGTATTGTATGAAATATCGCGAACACGTGATACAAGATGAAAAACAATCACGGTGTTGAATGATAGCTCTAGGCCTTACTAGTTGCAATCAGCACATCAGGAACTTGCAATGTTGCAGAAATGAGTAGGAAGTCCAGGTAGTTACTTTAAAGGGAACGACTCCATTCTAGTTAGAGTCGTTACCTTGAACATATCTACCTGGAGTTCCTAGACATTTCTGCAACATTGCAAGCTCCTGATGTGTTGATTGCAATAAGAAAGGCCTAGAGTTATCATTCAGTTTCCTCCGAGGCTGCTTTACACAATTATGTATTCCACTCACTGCTTCACCTTGTAGTTGCATTATCAGAGTAATGTAGCAATGAGGGAAACAGTAGCACGTATCAACAACGGGAGTTGTACACTTCAAAGTGAACTGTTTGCTACACTCCTCCCACTCAAAATGCGTCCGGGTATCTTAAGTTAAAACCTTAATTGTAAATTATTCTCGATCATCAATAAATGTTCTTTACTCCTTAAGTGTGATGACATGCTTGTCAGAAGCCAGACACAGGTACAGTAGCAGTGTGGACAGTGGAGTCGGAGTGCACCTGTGGAGTCCCTCTCACATTGGTCTTCAGATGCATAACAGAACTGATGAATTAGCTAAGTTAAATGCTTTCAGAGAGCGAGAACATTACAATCTTGGGCTGTCAGTTAGCAGTTTAAGAACAATAATACGAAAAGAACTTAAACTGAACTTTATTGACTCGGGACAAAAGATGATTGACACCAGTCAGTCCATCTATCATCATTCTATCATGCAGGAGGAGCCATATGTCTATGGTGCATCCAACAAAATAAGCAGACTCTTGGATGTCACCACCGCCCGCCTCCGGCTGGGTTACCAGTATCTCTGGCTGGGTTACCAGTATCTGTGGGAGGTTGTACCTCCAGCTGGTGTTGACATAACTGAGAACATAACCAGAGGAACTACTGTCACACACTGCGTCATTTTCCACTGAAATTCTACAAATTTCATGAATTCAGAGACAACGCACTTACAAACTTTCAAGAAATATCAAAGCATTTTATCCACAGTGAGACATTACCAACCACTGTGGGAAAAATACCCTGAGTTTGCCCACTGTAAATAACTCAAAACCACTTAATTAGAGTTGTATAAATTGAAGCAAACCATGCACAAATATTGAGAGTTATAAATAACACTTAAAGTTCTTAAAGCAAAGCTCATAGGCACATGTTAATGCTTTTGTGACAGCATTCATGACTGTATAAAGCACTCGTTACCAGCGGCGGCGGCGGGGAGCACTCGTTACCAGCGGCGGCGGGGAGCACTTGTTACCAGCGGCGGCGGCGGGGAGCACTCGTTACCAGCGGCGGGGCGGGGGGCAGAACGCAATATTAACTTGTAAAACACTCATTACCACTTTAACTTGACTTACCATCTATTAAGTGCTTCTGTAATTCTTGGACTACCACCCACACCATAGGTATGGTGTGACTACCACCCACACCATGGGTATGGTGTGACTACTACCCACACCATGGGTATGGTGTGACTACCACCCACACCATGGGTATGGTGTGACTACCACCCACACCATGGGTATGGTGTGACTACTACCCACACCATGGGTATGGTGTGACTACTACCCACACCATGGGTATGGTGTGACTACTACCCACACCATGGGTGGGTATGGTGTGACTACCACCCACACCATGGGTATGGTGTGACTACTACCCACACCATGGGTATGGTGTGACTACCACCCACACCATGGGTATGGTGTGACTACTACCCACACCATGGGTATGGTGTGACTACCACCCACACCATGGGTATGGTGTGACTACCACCCACACCATGGGTCTACCACCACTACTAGTATTACTACTACTACTACATTACCTTAATTACTATTACCACTACTATCACTATTACTACTATTTTTCCTACTACTATTATTGTCCTATTTTTTCCTGTTGCTACTGTTGTTCCTACTGCCGTTGCTACTGTTGTTCCTACTGCCGTTGCTACTGGGTTTCCTACTGTTGATGCTACTGCCGTTGGTACTGTTGTTCCTACTGCCGTTGCTACTGATATTCCTACAGCCGTTGCTACTGTTGTTCCTATTGCCGTTGCTATTGTTGTTCCTACTGCCGTTGCTACTGTTGTTTCTACTGCCGTTGCTACTGTTGCTGCTACTGTTGATGCTATTGCTGTTGCTACTGTTGTTGCTACTGCCGTTGCTACTGTTGATGCTACTGCCGTTGCTACTGTTGTTGCTACTGTCGTTGCTACTGCCGTTGCTACTGTTGCTGCTACTGCCGTTGCTATTGTTGGTGCTACTGTCGTTGCTACTGTTGCTGCTACTGCCGTTGCTACTGTTGATGCTACTGTTGTTGCTACTGCCGTTGCTACTGTTGTTGGTACTGCCGTTGCTACTATTGCTGCTGCTACTGCCGTTGCTACAGTTGTTGCTACTGCCGTTGCTACTGTTATCTCTACTGCCGTTGCTACTGTTGTTGCTACTGCCGTTGTTACTGTTGTTGCTACTGTTGTTGCTACTGCCGTTGCTACTGTTGTTGCTACTGTTGTTGCTACTGCCGTTGCTACTGTTGATGCTACTGTTGCTGCTACTGTTGCTGCTACTGTCGTTGCTACTGCCGTTGCTAATGTTGCTGCTACTGCCGTTGCTACTGTTGTTGCTACTGTTGTTGCTACTGTTGCTGCTACTGCCGTTGCTATTGTTGCTACTGTCGTTGCTACTGCAGTTGCTACTGTTGCTGCTACTGTTGATGCTACTGTTGCTGCTACTGCCGTTGCTACTGCCCCGTTGCTACTGTTGTTGTTACTACCTTTGCTACTGTTGTTGCTACTGCCGTTGCTAATGTTGTTGCTACTACTACTGGTGTTGCTGCTGCTGCTATTGTTGCTGATACTGCCTGCTGTTCCTACTACTGTTGTTGCTGCTGGTGATAAGCTGTGGTGATAGCGCAGACAGCAAGAGTGGGGGGTGCTGCTGGTGATAAGCTGTGGTGATAGCGCAGACAGCAAGAGTGGGGGGTGCTGCTGGTGATAAGCTGTGGTGATAGCGCAGACAGCAAGAGTGGGGGGTGCTGCTGGTAATAGGCTGTGGTGACAGCAAGAGTGGAGGGTGCTGCTGGTGATAGACTGTGGTGACAGCGCAGACAGCAATAGTGGGGGGTGATGCTGGTGATAGACTGTGGTGACAGCAAGAGTGTGGGTGCTGCTGGTGATAGGCTGTGGTGACAGCAAGAGTGGGGGGTGCTGCTGGTGATAGGCTGTGGTGACAGCAAGAGTGGGGGGTGCCTGCCGCTGGTGAGCGAGAGAGCGCAGGCTAGCTAGCTAGGTAAGGTATGGTCGGCACCAGGCTGGCTCCCTGGCTCAGTGTGCTACATCATGTGTGAGGCTCGGCAGCGTGTGGACGCTCTCCTGGCCATCCTTGCCAAGCGCGGGATAGATGCAGCATCCCTAGCCCATCTCCCGGCCTATCGCAAACTCCTCAAAAAGCGCTCAACCCTCGTGGACGAGAATGATAACAGTGATAACAAGACAAGGAAGACCAGGGAGAAGTGTGGCGTTGATTCAGAGAACGTTATCAACAAGTATAATACACGTGGTACCTGGTATGCCCTCTTAATGGGCATCCTTGCCCTCTTCCTCGGGGCAATATACCAGTATGAGCTACACACACAACATGGGTTCACAAAAATGTGGCTACGATGGGAGAATGTTGATCTATACGCAGAACAGGTGAGTGTTTGATATATGTGTGTTTATATATGTGTGCAACAGCGAACCTGCGACGCACAATGTACGGTAACCACAATGGGGACTTGTATGATAACTCTTGGCCTCTCGTGTTGCGATCAACAAATCATCAGGAGCTTGCAATGTAGCAGAAATAGAGTAGGTAATCCAGGACGATAACTTCAGAAGAACGACTCTGGAGCTATCATTCATCTCCCTTTTGAGGTTATTTTGAATATATATATATATATATATATATATATATATATATATATATATATATATATATATATATATATATATATATATATATATATATATATATGTATATATATATATATATATATATATATATATATATATATATATATATATATATATATATATATATATATATATATGAAACAGGTGTTAAGAGCCTAACACCTCAACAGAAGTGTTAGGATGTTAACATAACTAAGCATCTCAACAGGAATATAATAAACAGAAGTAAACAGAATCTAGAACCTCACACACATCGATTAAACAGCTGTAAACAGAATGAAGTACTTTATAATAACCAGTAAGCAGCAGTCAACAAAATCTATCAATCTCAACAGAGGAGGTCAACAGGAGTAAACAGAATATACCAGACTCGACGAACGTGAAGGGCAATGTATAGAGAGACTAACAACACAACAGAGCCGGTAAACAGGCATCAACGGAGCCTAATACCACAACAGAGCCGGTAAACAGACATCAACAGAGCCCAGCGCCACAACAGAGGCAGCTAAAAGCTGTGCCAACAGTCTAACACTTCACACACAAAAACAGAAAAGTCAACAGGAGAGTAAAGTAACTGTCAACACCTTGACAGCTGATCCCCCTAGCCTCGCATCTCTCAGCTGTCAACACCACCACCACCGTCTGTCAGTCCCTGTCAAGCAACACCTTGACAGCTGGCCCTCCCCCCCCTGCCTCACAGGAAGAAAAGTTCATCAGTTCGACTCTCAGTAAAAGTTCACATCCTTGTTCATTAATCTGGTGTCACTTGTTCAAGGTACTTCATATATATATATATATATATATATATATATATATATATATATATAATATATAATCAAATTCATATTATATAAATACCTATTGTAATTATTTTAGAGTGATATCAATATAAAAAATAAATATTTTTATATATATATATATATATATTTATATTATATATATATTATATATATAAAAAAAAAAAAAAAAAAAAAAAAAAAAAAAAAAACACTGAACTTTAGGAAGGAATGTTCAACAGTTCAATTCTGTTCAATCACTGAACAATATGATGTAGTTTTCAATCTAAAGATCAAAAATTTAAATGTAACACATATATAATATATATATATATATATATATATATATATATATATATATATATATATATATATATATATATATATATATATATATATCAATACAACACTGCAACTAGCCAAGGACTCGAACCCATGCTACTTTGGCCCGCCTCATGGTGAGCAAAAACACATGACGCTCCAACCCACAGGACCACGTAATCCTACAAGAATGACGCACCCACCCAAGCTAGTTGTTTTACCGTCATCCTGTCATCCTAGCCCCTCGCACACAAAACCTCCTTTACCCCTTCCCTCCAACCTTTCCTAGGCCAACCCCTACCCCGCCTTCCCTCCACTACAGATTTATACACTCTCGAAGTCATTCAATTTCGTTCAATCCTCTCTACATGTCCAAACCATCTCAATAACCCCTCCTCAGCTCTCTGGATAATAGTTTTGGTAATCCCACACCTCCTCCTAATCTCCAAACTACGGATTCTCTGTATTATATTCACACCACACATTGACCTCAGACATGATATCTCCACTGTCTCCAGCCTTCTCCTTGTTGCAACATTCACAACCCATGTCTTACACCCATACATATAACTATACTCTCATACATTACCCTCTTTGCTTTCATGGATAAAGTTCTCTGTCTCCACAAACTCCTCAGTGCACCACTCACCTTTTTTCCCTCCTCAATTCTATGATTCACCTCATCCTTCATAGACCCATCTGCTGACATGTCCACTCCCAAATATCTGAATACATTCACCTCCTCCATACTCTCTCCCTCCAGTCTGATATCCAATCTTCCCGTTACCTAATTTTTTTTGTTATCCTCATCACCTTACTCTTTCCTATATTCACTTTTAATTTCCTTCTTTTACATACCCTACCAAACTCATCAACCAACATCTGCAACTTCTCTTCAGAATCTCCCAAAAGCACAGTGTCGTCAGCAAAGAGCAACTGTGACAACTCCCACTTTGTGTTAGATTCTTTATCTTTTTACCCCACACCTCTTGCCAACACCCGGGCATTCATTTCTTTTACAACTCCATCTATAAATATATTGAACAACCACGGTGACATCACACATCCCTGTCTAAGGCCTACTTTTACTGGGAAATAATCTCCCTCTCGCCTACACACTCTAACCTGAGCCTCACTATCCTCATAAAAACCTTTCACCGCTTTCAATAACCTACCTCCTATTCCATACATTTGCAACATCTGCCACATTGCCCCCCCCTATCATATGCCCTTTCCAAATCCATAAATGCCACAAAAACCTCTTTACCCTTATTTAAATACTGTTCACCTATATGTTTTACTGCAAACACTTGGTCTACACACCCCCTACCTTTCCTAAAGCTCCCTTGTTCATCTGCTATTCTGCTCTCCGTCTTACTCTTAATTCTTTCAATAATAACTCTACCATACACTTTACCTGGTATACTCAACAGACTTATTCCCCTATAATTTTTACACTCTCTTTTGTCCCCTTTGCCTTTATACAAAGGAACTATGCATGTCTCTGCCAATGCCTAGGTTTATTAAATAAAAACAATAACCACTCCAAAACTAAATCCCCACCTGCTTTTAACATTTATATCTTTATCCCATCAATCCCAGCTGCTTTACCCCCTTTCATTCTACCCACTGCCCCACGAACTTCCCCCACACTCACAACTGGCTCTTCCTCACTCCAATAAGATGTTATTCCTCCTTGCCCTATACACAAAATCACAGCTTCCCTGTCTTCATCAACATTTAACAATTTCTCAAAATATTCCCTCCATCTTCCCGATACCTCTAACTCTCCGTTTAATAACTCTCCTCTCCTGTTTTCATGTAAGAAATCCATTCTTTCCCTAGTGCTCTCTTTTTACATTGCTTCACCACTCTCTTAACCTCTCTTTTTCTCTCCATATACTCTTCCCTCCTTGCATCACTTCTACTTTGTAAAAACCTTTCATATGCTAAGTTTTTCTATCTTACATCATCATTCCACCAATCGCTCTTCTTCCCTCCCGCACCCACTTTCCTGTAACCACAAACTTCTGCTGAACACTCTAACACTATATTCTTAAACCTATCCCATACCTCTTCTACCCCACTGCCTATACTCTCACTAGCCATCTGTCCTGCAACAGTTGTTTATATCTTACCCTAACCGCCTCCTCCTTTAGTTTATAAATCTTCACTTCTCTCTTACTTGCTGTTTCCATTCTCCTTGTATCCCATCTACCTTTTACTCTCACTGTAGCTACAACTAAAAAGTGATCTGATATATCTGTGGCCCCTCTATAAACATGTACATCCTGAAGTCTGTGTCAAAGATACTGGAGTAAGAGATACTGAAGTGAGAGATACTGGAGGAACTGTAGAATAAATTCAGTAAATAAAAAAGGGCCATGGACATTGTGACATATGTTGTCAAGACTATTCAACCTGCTACCAACAGATATCAACCTGCTACCAACAGTTATCAACCTGCTACCAAGAGATATCAACCTGCTACCAACAGATATCAACCTGCTACCAACAGATATCAACCTGCTACCAACAGATATCAACCTGCTACCAACAGATATCAACCTGCTACCAACAGATATCAACCTGGTACAAACAGATATCAACCTGGTACAAACAGATATTAACCTGCTACCAACAGATATCAACCTGGTACAAACAGATATCAACCTGCTACCAACAGATATGAACCTGGTACAAACAGATATCAATCTGGTACCAACAGATATCAACCTGCTACCAACAGATATTAACCTGCTAACAACAGATATCAACCTGGTACAAACAGATATCAACCTGGTACCAACAGATATAAACCTGCTACCAACAGATATCAACCTGCTAACAACAGATATCAACCTGGTACCAACAGATATAAACCTGCTACCAACAGATATCAACCTGCTAACAACAGATATCAACCTGGTACCAACATATATCAACCTGCTACCAACAGATATCAACCTGCTACCAACAGATATCAACCTGCTAACAACAGATATCAACCTGCTAACAACAGATATCAACCTGCTAACAACAGATATCAACCTGCTAACAACAGATATCAACCTGCTAACAACAGATATCAACCTGGTACAAACAGATATCAACCTGGTACCAACAGATATAAACCTGCTACCAACAAATATCAACCTGCTACCAATAGATATCAACCTGCTACCAACAGATATCAACCTGCTACCAACAGATATCAACCTGCTACCAACAGATATCAACCTGCTACCAACAGATATCAACCTGCTACTAACAAATATCAACCTGCTACCAACAGATATCAACCTGTTACCAACATATATCAACCTGCTACCAACAGATATCAACCTGTTACCAACAGATATCAACCTGCTACCAACAGATATCAACTTGCTACCAACAGATATCAACCTGCTACCAACAGATATCAACCTGCTACCAACAGATACCAACCTGCTACTAACAGATATAAACCTGCTACCAACAGATGTCAACCTGCTACCAACAGATATCAACCTGCTACCAACAGATATCAACCTGTTACCAACAGATATCAACCTGCTACCAACAGATATCAACCTGCTACCAACAGATATCAACGTGTTACCAACAGATATCAACCTGCTACCAACAGATATCAACCTGCTACCAACAGATATCAACTTGTTACCAACAGATATCAACCTGCTACCAACAGATATCAACCTGTTACCAACAGATATCAACCTGTTACCAACAGATATCAACCTGCTACCAACAGATATCAACCTGCTACCAACAGATATCAACTTGTTACCAACAGATATCAACCTGCTACCAACAGATATCAACTTGCTACCAACAGATATCAACCTGCTACCAACAGATATCAACCTGCTACCAACAGATATCAACCTGCTACCAACAGATATCAACTTGTTACCAACAGATATCAACCTGCTACCAACAGATATCAACTTGTTACCAACAGATATCAACTTGCTACCAACAGATATAAACTTGTTACAAACAGATATCAACTTGTTACCAACAGATATCAACTTGTTACCAACAGATATAAACTTGTTACCAACAGATATCAACTTGTTACCAACAGATATCAACTTGTTACCAACAGATATCAACCTGCTACCAACAGATATCAACTTGCTACCAACAGATATCAACCTGTTACCAACAGATATCAACCTGCTACCAACAGATATCAACCTGCTACCAACAGATATCAACCTGTTACCAACAGATATCAACCTGTTACCAGGAGGTTAATTATTTTTTTTAGTACTTGTCGTCTCTCACCGAGGTACGCTGACCCCCAAAAGGAAACACTTTCACCATAATTCATTCATTCATCGTGTTGCCAGATGCTGCTGACATTACAGTTCAGATGATCCTCTGAAACATCCTCATCACCTTACTCTTTCCTATATTCACTTTCAATTTCCTTCTTTTACATAACCTACCAAATTCATCCACCAACCTCTGCAACTTCTCTTCAGAATCTCCCAAAAAACACAGTGTCATCAGCAAAAAGCAACTGTGACAACTCCCACTTTGTGTTGGATTATTTATCCCTTAAAAGAATTAACAGAATGATTATAACTATGACTATAATTTTTAAAATGGTGGAGGGGCAAGCCAGCGGAAGGCCTCGGTCAGATGACCAAAAGCTCCATCTGACTAACACCCGCGTCAGGAGACACTTGTCCCGTTTCCTGACGAACCTTATCTAACCTAACCTTAATCCCACACCTCTTGCCAACACACTACTCCCTCCATACTCTCTCCCTCCATACTCTCTCCCTCCATACTCTCTCCCTCCATACTCTCTCCCTCCATACTATCTCCCTCCATACTCTCTCCCTCCATACTCTCTCCCTCCATACTCTCTCCCTCCATACTCTCTCCCTCCATACTCTCTCCCTCCAGTCTCATATCTAATCTTTCATTATCTATAATTTCTCTTAATTAGTGGTTAATTTAGACACTTTTCTTATTATTTCTGTTTCATGTGAAGCCCTCGATGTGTATGTGTTAATGAAAGGAGTGCTTGAGGCTTGATCCTCCGTTTGCTTAAACAAAAGACAGACGCATTATTATTGGTGGACCGCAGGGCATGTGAAGGTCAGGGGTGGATCACAGGACCATTAGTGTACATCCGCTGGACCACAGGACCATCTGTGTACATCTGCTGGACCACAGGACTATCTGTGTACATCTGCTGGACCACAGGGCCATCAGTGTACATCTGCTGGACCACAGGGCCATCAGTGTACATCTGCTGGACCACAGGACTATCTGTGTACATCTGCTGGACCACAGGACTATCTGTGTACATCTGCTGGACCACAGGACTATCAGTGTACATCTGCTGGACCACAGGGCCATCAGTGTACATCTGCTGGACCACAGGACTATCAGTGTACATCTGCTGGACCACAGGGCCATCAGTGTACATCTGCTGGACCACAGGACTATCTGTGTACATCTGCTGGACCACAGGACTATCAGTGTACATCTGCTGGACCACAGGGCCATCAGTGTACATCTGCTGGACCACAGGACTATCTGTGTACATCTGCTGGACCACAGGACTATCAGTGTACATCTGCTGGACCACAGGGCCATCAGTGTACATCTGCTGGACCACAGGACTATCTGTGTACATCTGCTGGACCACAGGACTATCTGTGTACATCTGCTGGACCACAGGACTATCAGTGTACATCTGCTGGACCACAGGGCCATCAGTGTACATCTGCTGGAACACAGGGCCATCAGCGTACATCTGCTGGACCACAGGACCATCAGTGTACATCTGCTGGACCACAGGGCCATCAGTGAACATCTGGTGGACCACAGGACCATCAGTGAACATCTGGTGGACCAGTGGACCATCAGAGACCATCTGGTGAACTAGTGGACCATCAAGGACCACCTGCTGGACCACTGGACCATGACAGATCACTAGACTTGTAAAATAACACTTTCCCTTTCCTTGACGTGTTGATGGGGGAGGGGAGGAGAGGGGAGAGGGAAGGGGAGAGGGGGTGAGGAGGGAGAGGGGAGTAACGATAGAGTGTTTTGGGGAACAGTAAGTGGGCAGCCAGTATATGTGTGTGTGTTGTGTGTGTATACTTACTAATGTGGTTGCAGTGGTCGAGTCTAGCTCCTGGCCCCTGTTATGTGTGTGTGTAATGTTTGTGCTTTTTGTTATGTTCTATCAATTGTTATTGGAAGGGTCTGATACGCTCTTCTTACCTTCACCTTTCAAGACTTATCGTCCAGTCTTAGTGATGCCTGGCCTCCAGGGTCTGAGCATACCTGTTCTCCAAGCTGTGTAAAGCTTTTGTCTCCACCACCTCTTCTATCCATTGCTTCTGTTTACCTAGCAGTAAGTAGGTACCAGGGTGTTAGTCACCTTGTGCCTGTTGCTCCTGTTTACCTAGCAATAAGTAGGTATCTGGGTGTTAGTCACCTTACAGCTGCTGTCACTCTTCACCTAGCAGTAAGTAGGTATCTGGGTGTTAGTCCCCTTACAGCTGTTGTCACTGTTCACCTAGCAGTAAGTAGGTACCTGGGTGTTAGTGGACTGGTGTGGGTGGCATCTTGGGTTACTAACACTCCCAGGTTAATACTCTTGGGTTATCCCGAGTTACTAACACTCTCAGGTTAATAATACTGGGTTATCCTGGGTTACTAACACTCCCAGGTTAATAATATTGGGTTATCCTGGGTTACTAACACTCCCAGGTTAATAATACTGGGTTATCCTGGGTTACACACACTCCCAGGTTAATAATACTGGGTTATCCTGGGTTACTAACACTCCCAAGTTAATAATACTGGGGTATCCTGGGTCACTAACACTCCCAGGTTAATAATCTTGAGTTATCCTGGTTAAAATAATCGAAGAGAATAAAATGAAGAGAATGAGAGAAGAATGAGAGAGAGAGAGAGAGAGAGAGAGAGAGAGAGAGAGAGAGAGAGAGAGAGAGAGAGAGAGAGAGAGAGAGAGAGAGAATAATCGTGAATAGTAATTCAATATTTTGTCACGTGAAGAAATATAATTTACCGAAGTTAATGTAAAATTTACGTGTCTGTGTCTGTATATGTTTGTATGTATGTATGTATGTATGTATGTGTGTATGTATGTTTGTATGTATGTATGTATGTATGTATGTATGTATGTATGTATGTATGTATGTATGTATGTATGTATGTATGTATGTATGTTTGTATGTGTGTGCATGTATGTATGTATGTGTATATTCCATGTACGTATAAGTTTTGTATACCTGTATGTTACCTGCGTATCTATGTATGCATGTTCCATGTATGTATTAGTTTTGCATACCTGTATGTTCACTGTGTATGTATATATGCATGGATGTTCCATATATGTAAATGTTTGTATATTCCCTACATATATATATATATATATATATATATATATATATATATATATATATATATATATATATATATATATATATGCATGTGTGTGTGTCAGTACTCACCTAATTGTGGTTGCAGGGGTCGAGTCATGTGTGTGTGTGTGTCATGTGCATACAAGTTCCACGTGTAATACGTCCCGTATATGCAACGTCCTGTGTATATCCACCATGTATACTCCACCTTAAAAGGCCCACCATTTTGAATTGAAAAATTCCCCCTAACAATACTGACCATTTATATAAATAAATAAAAAAAATCCATGGCATTTTGACACCACTTGTTTTCAAAAATCTGTAAGGAGCTTACCCATGTCTGAAGCTCAGAGCTCTTGGGTTGTGGGGAGGGACGGGGTCACCCCCAGGCTTCCCCGCCCACTAGTGAAATCTTCAGAGAGAAGGGTGCTAAAAGAATAGGGAAAATGAGAGAAGAAAGGGGGTTAAATTATTCCCTGAACTTATTAAATTACGAGATCTTGGACGAATATTATTATTATTATTATATTATTATTATTATTATTATTATTATTAATATCGTCGAAGAACTCGAAAATTAATAACTTAAATTACAAGTAGTAATAATAATAATAATAATAATATTATTATTATAATAGTAATAATAATAATATTATTATTATTATAATAGTAATAATAATAATAATATTATAATAGTAATAATATTAATAATAATAATAACAACAATATTATTATTATGCATTAATACACACTTCTCAGTGTATATTAATATATACATACCTTTGTGTATAAACACCAACATTTCATTGAGTATATATACACGGAGGTACACATCTCTCAGTGTATATACACCTTCAAGTGTGTATACACCTCTCAAGTGTGTATACACCTCTCAAGTGTGTATACACCTCTCAAGTGTGTATACACCTCTCAAGTGTGTATACACCTCTCAAGTGTGTATACACACACAGAAACAAGGGGACACAACTGGAAGCTGAAGACTCAGATGAGTCAGATAGAAGCATTTCTTCAGCCAAGGTAGTCGAAGTGGAATTTTTTTTGTGTATACACCTCTCAGGTGTGTATACACCTCTCAAGTGTGTATACACCTCTCAAGTGTGTATACACCTCTCAAGTGTGTATACACCTCTCAAGTGTGTATACACACACAGAAACAAGGGGACACAACTGGAAGTTGAAGACTCAGATGAGTCAAAGGGATGTTAGGAAGCATTTCTTCAGCCACAGAGTAGTCAGGAAGTGGAATAGTCTAGAGAAAGATATAGTGGAGGCAGGAACCATACATAGTTTTAAGACAAGGTATGATAAAGCTCATGGAGCAGGGAGAGCAGAGACCCAGTAGCGGACAGCGAAGAGGCGGGGCCAGGAGCTGAGTCTCGACCCCTGCAACCACAATTAGTTGAGTACACACATATATAACTTAGTGTATACATCAGATACACACCTCTCAGTGTATATACACCGACATACACACCTCTCAGTGTATATACACTGCAATACACACCTCAGTGTATATACACTGACATACACACCTCTCAGTGTATATACACTGCAATACACACCTCTCAGTGTATATACACTGCAATACACACCTCATTGTATATACACTGACATACACACCTCTCATTGTATATACACTGACATACACACCTCTCAGTGTATATACACCGACATACACACCTCTCAGTGTATATACACTGCAATACACACCTCTCATTGTATATACACTGACATACACACCTCTCAGTGTATATACACTGCAATACACACCTCATTGTATATACACTGACATACACACCTCTCATTGTATATACACTGACATACACACCTCTCAGTGTATATACACTGACATACACACCTCAGTGTATATACACTGCCATACACACCTTTCAGTGTATATACACTGACATACACACCTCTCAGTGTATACACTGACATACACACCTCTCAGTGTATATACACTGACATACACACCTCTCAGTGTATATACACTGACATACACACCTCAGTGTATATACACTGACATACACACCTCTCAGTGTATATACACTGACATACACACCTCTCAGTGTATATACACTGACATACACACCTCTCAGTGTATATACACTGACTACACCTCTCAGTGTATATACACTGACATACACACCTCTCAGTGTATATACACTGACATACACACCTCTCAGTGTATATACACTGACATACACACCTCTCAGTGTATATACACTGACATACACACCCTCAGTGTATATACACTGACATACACACCTCTCAGTGTATATACACTGACATACACACCTCTCAGTGTATATACACTGACATACACACCTCTCAGTGTATATACACTGACATACACACCTCTCAGTGTATATACACTGACATACACACCTCTCAGTGTATATACACTGACATACACACCTCTCAGTGTATATACACTGACATACACACCTCTCAGTGTATATACACTGACATACACACCTCTCAGTGTATATACACTGACATACACACCTCTCAGTGTATATACACTGCCTCTTATCTCTCACATTACACATCTAAAAAATAATCTTTTCACTACAACAATTTACATTTCAATTCTAATTTTTTTTAAATTCTCAAGAGTAATTTTTAAAAGCTTACAAAAAAAATGTCTCCATTATTTTTAAACTTATGTGACAATAATAATAATAATAATAATAATAATAATAATAATAATAATAATAATAATAATATAATAATAATAATAATAATAATAATAATAATATTATTATTATTGTTATTATTATTATTATTATTATTATTATTATTATTATTATTATTATTAACAATAATACCTTTATTTACAAGTACATGTACAAGGTATACAGACCATAGTTGACATCAATAACATACTACTATATAGAAAGCCCCTTGTTATGCTGAGCATTTCCCGAAAATTAGATCAGTTTTGTCCCAGGATGCGACCCACACCAGTCCACTAACACCCAGGTACCCATTTTACTGATGGGTGAACATAGACAACAGGTGTAAGGACACACGACCGATGTTTCCACCCCTTCGCCGGGAATCGAACCCGGACCCTCACCGTTAAATAGCTCTGATATATATATATATATATATATATATATATATATATATATATATATATATATATTATATATGCCGTGCCGAATAGGTAAAACTGGTCAATTAGCAAGAACTCATTTAAAATTGAGTCCTTTCTAAAATTTTCTCTTATACGTTTAAAGATATATTTTGTTCATTTATGTTAATGTAAAAAATAATAATTTTGTACCAAAAGAACCTTAGAAAATTGCCTAACCTTATTATTAGAAGAGCAAATCGCAAGTTTTAACTGCTATTTTGGCTTAAATAGCAACGCTCTTCTTGCCGAATAAGGCAAGCGAAAATTTGTGTATGCAATAATTTCGCAAAAATCATTCTGAACCTAACGAATGAAATATATTTCATTGTGTTTGTTTATTATTAAATAATTGTAAACTTATCTAAAATATATTTAGCTGGATTAGGCTAAATTAAATTGCGCTTGTTTGTGATGTAGGTGACTGTGCTTGTGAGGTCTCTGAGGGAGACCTAATTAACCAGTAAACAGTCAGACACCTAAACCCAATAGTGTTCTCCTGTTCCCAAATATATTATTGTACAAGGACTTAATATTAATCTGTCTTTGAGTAGAATAGTAATATTCTCTGTCCTCGTTATATTATAATTATTGTTTATTCTTATACTTTATTTTATTATTTTATTTCAAGTAGTGAGAGGGTGAGTAGTGTGGTGGTGGTGAGTAGTGTGGTGGTGGTGAGTAGTGTGGTGGTGGTGAGTAGTGTGGTGGTGGTGAGTAGTGTGGTGGTGATGGTGTAGTGAGAGGGTGAGTAGTGTGGTGGTGGTGAGTAGTGTGGTGGTGGTGAGTAGTGTGGTGGTGGTGAGTAGTGTGGTGGTGGTGAGTAGTGTGGTGGTGGTGAGTAGTGTGGTGGTGATGGTGTAGTGAGAGGGTGAGTAGTGTGGTGGTGGTGAGTAGTGTGGTGGTGGTGAGTAGTGTGGTGGTGGTGAGTAGTGTGGTGGTGATGGTGTAGTGTGGTGGTGGTGAGTAGTGTGGTGGTGATGGTGTAGTGTGGTGGTGGTGAGTAGTGTGGTGGTGGTGAGTAGTGTGGTGGTGGTGAGTAGTGTGGTGGTGGTGAGTAGTGTGGTGGTGGTGGGGTAGTGTGGTGGTGGTGAGTAGTGTGGTGGTGGTGAGTAGTGTGGTGGTGGTGAGTAGTGTGGTGGTGGTGAGTAGTGTGGTGGTGGTGAGTAGTGTGGTGGTGGATGAGTAGTGTGGTGGTGGTGAGTAGTGTGGTGGTGGTGGTAGTGTGGTGGTGATGTGTAGTGAGAGGTGAGTAGTGGTGGTGGTGAGTAGTGTGGTGGTGGTGAGTAGTGTGGTGATGTGTAGTGGAGTGAGAGTGGTGAGTGGTGAGTAGTGTGGTGGTGGTGAGAGTGTGGTGGTGGTGAGTAGTGTGGTGGTGGTGAGTAGTGTGGTGGTGGTGAGTAGGTGGTGGTGATGGTGGTGGTGAGTAGTGTGGTGGTGGTGAGTAGTGTGGTGGTGGTGAGTATGTGGTGGTGGTGAGTAGTGTGGTGGTGGTGAGTAGTGTGGTGGTGAGTAGTGTGGTGGTGATGGTGTAGGGAGTGAGTAGTGTGGTGGTGATGGTGTGTGTGGTAGGTGGGGTGGTAGTAGTGGTGGTGATGGTGAGTGGGGTGGTGAGTAGTGTGGTGGTGATGTGTGGTGGGGGTGGTAGTGTGGTGGTGGTGAGTAGTGGTGGTGGTGAGTAGTGTGGTGGTGGTGAGTAGTGTGGTGGTGATGGTGTAGTGAGAGGGTGAGTAGTGTGGTGGTGGTGAGTAGTGGTGGTGATGGTGTAGTGGGGGTGAGTAGGTGGTGGTGATGGTGTAGTGAGAGGGTGAGTAGGTGGGGTGGGGAGTGGTGGTGAGTGGTGGTGGTGAGTAGTGGTGGTGGTGAGTAGTGGGGTGATGGCTAGTGGTGGTGAGAGTGTGGGATGGTTAGTGAGAGGGTGGATGTGGTGGTGGTGAGAGTGGTGGGTGAGTATGTGGTGTGGTGAGTAGTGTGGTGGTGGTGAGTAGTGTGTGGTGATGCAGTGGTGGTGAGAGGTGGTGATGGTGTAGTGAGAGGGTGAGTAGTGGGGGTGGGTGGTGATGGGTAGTGTGGTTGGTGAGTAGGTTGTGGGGGTAGGTGGTGTGTAGTTTGTGATGCAGGGGTAGTATGGTGAGTATAAGGGTAGAGTGTGTGGTGATGGTGTAGGTGGGGAGTGGAGGATGAGTAGTGTGGTGGTGATGGTGTAGTGAGGAATGGGTGATGGTGTAGTGTGGTGGGTAGAGTGTGGGAGGGAGTAGAGGCAGTGTGGTGTGCATGGTGCGAGGGGAGTGTGGTAGTGTGGGGGGTAGTTGGGGTGGATAGGTGATGTGTAGTCGAGAGTGAGTAGTGGTGGTGATGGTGAGTGGAGGTGAGTAGTGCGTTGGTAGTGGGTGAGGAGCACCAGTGACCTGACAAATCACCTCCAGCTCCTGTCACTCTCCCACCCTCCTGCTACTGCCAACCCTACCTTTACTCCCAACCCTACCTTTACTCCCAACCCTACCTTTACTACCAACCCTACCTTTACTCCCAACCCTACCTTACTCCAACCCTACCTTTACTCCCAACCCTACCTTTACTCCCAACCCTACCTTTACTACCAACCCTACCTTTACTACCAACCCTACCTTTACTACCAACCCTACCTTTACTACCAACCCTACCTTTACTCCCAACCCTACCTTTACTACCAACCCTACCTTTACTACCAACCCTACCTTTACTCCCAACCCTACCTTTACTACCAACCCTACCTTCTCCCAACCCTACCTTCTCCCAACCCTACCTTACTACCAACTCCCTACCCCTACCTTACTCCAACCCTACCTTTACTACCAACCCTACCTTTACTGCCAACCCTACCTTTACTACCAACCCTACCTTTACTGCCAACCCTACCTTTACTCCCAACCCTACCTTTACTGCCAACCCTACCTTTCCCAACCCTACCTTTACTCCCAACCCTACCTTTACTACCAACCCTACCTTACTCCCAACCCTACCTTACTCCCAACCCTCACTTTACTACCAACCCTACCTTTACTACCAACCCTACCTTTACTCCAACCCTACCTTTACTACCATCCCTACCTTTACTCCCAACCCTACCTTTCTACCATCCACTTCCCCACCCTACCTTTACTCCCAACCCTACCTTTACTACCATCCCTACCTTTACTCCCAACCCTACCTTTACTCACCATCCCTACCTTTACTCCCAACCCTACCTTACTACCAACCCTACCTTTACTCCAACCCTACCTTTACTACCAACCCTACCTTTACTACCAACCCTACCTTTCTCCCAACCCTACCTTTACTACCATCCCTACCTTTACTCTCAACCCTACCTTTACTCCCAACCCTACCTTTACTACCATCCCTACCTTTACTACCAACCCTACCTTACTACCAACCCTACCTTTACTACCATCCCTACCTTTACTCCCAACCTACCTTACTCCAACCCTACCTTTACTCCCAACCCTACCTTTACTACCAACCCTACCTTTACTCCCAACCCTACCTTTACTCCCAACCCTACCTTTACTCCCAATCCTACCTTTACTACCAACCCTACATTTACTGCCAACCCTACCTTTACTCCCAACCCTACCTTTACTCCCAACCCTACCTTTACTGCCAACCCTACCTTTACTACCAACCCTACCTTTACTACCAACCCTACCTTTACTGCCAACCCTACCTTTACTCCAACTCCTACCTTTACTCCCAACCCTACCTTTACTGCCAACCCTACCTTTACTCCCAACCCTACCTTTACTACCAACCCTACCTTTACTACCATCCCTACCTTTACTCCCAACCCTACCTTTACTACCAACCCTACCTTTACTCCCAACCCTACCTTTACTACCATCCCTACCTTTACTCCCAACCCTACCTTTACTCCCAACCCTACCTTTACTGCCAACCCTACCTTTACTGCCAACCCTACCTTTACTCCAACCCTGCTTTTACTCCCAACCCTACCTTTACTACCATCCCTACCTTTACTCCCAACCCTACCTTTACTACCAACCCTACCTTTCCCCAACCCTACCTTATCCATCCCTACCTTTACTCCCAACCCTACCTTTACTACCAACCCTACCTTTACTACCAACCCTACCTTTACTACCAACCCTACCTTTCTCCCAACCCTACTTTTACTACCAACCCTACCTTACTACCCCTACCTTACTACCAACCCTACCTTTACTACCAACCCTACCTTTACTCCCAACCCTACCTTTACTACCAACCCTACCTTTACTCCCAACCCTACCTTTACTACCATCCCTACCTTTACTACCAACCCTACCTTTACTACCAACCCTACCTTTACTACCAACCCTACCTTTACTCCCAACCCTACCTTTACTACCAACCCTACCTTTACTACCAACCCTACCTTTACTCCCAACCCTACCTTTACTTCCATCCCTACCTTTACTCCCAACCCTACCTTTACTACCATCCCTACCTTTACTCCCAACCCTACCTTTACTCCCTTATTCCCCAATTATCCTTTCGTTCCTTGCCCCTCCCTCTATATCACATGTTATAATAAGGTCAGGTTTTCTAAGGTTCTTTTGGTACAAAATTATTGTTTTTTACATTAACATAAATGAAAAGAATATATCTTTAAACGTATAAGATAATTTTTAGAAAGGACTTAATTTTAAATACGTTCTTGCTAAATGACAAGTTTTTACCTATTCGGCACGACATATATATATATATATATATATATATATATATATATATATATATATATATATATATATAAACTTGTATTGACCTTAAATTTGAGTTGTTGAATATGTGTGTTGTAAGCTGGGATACACTGTATATACAACTTATATATACACACATCTACTAGGCTGTATGAGTATACACTCCAGTGTTTACAAATGGAGAGGGTGTGTGTGTATATACACTCAGTGTATACACAACACACGTCTCTGCATGTATGAACGAACATTTATTCACCTTATCAAAGATTTACAAAACAATTTCTAATTTTCATACAAAATACAATAACTTGTTAGTTTTTATCATACTGGAATTATTTCACCTTAGATTTGTTGACGTTAATTTTTACCCAGTCTGAAGTTAGGACTAAAAATGTTACCTCTGGTGAGGTAACTTCCAAGCCTCAGTAGAGAGAGAGAGAGAGAGAGAGAAGAGAGAGAAGAGAGAGAGAGAGAGAGAGAGAGAGAGAGGAGAGAGAGAGAGAGAGAGAGAGAGAGAGGAGTGAGAGAGGAGAGAGTTGAGAGCAAGGTAGAGTCTGACTCTGCTGGAGGGGGGGGAGAGAGAGAGAGAGAGAGAGAGAGAGAGAGAGAGAGAGAGAGAGAGAGAGAGAGAGAGAGAAAAGGAAGTGATAAAAGAGGAGAGAGCAAGCAGCAGTTTTGGTGGGTGTAAAATTTCCACTTAACCAGAAAATATGAGCCAGGATCTCTCCCTCTCTCTCACACACACAACACACACACACACACACACACACACACACACACACACACACACACACACACACACACACACACACACACGCACAAACACACACACAAAACACACACACACACAACACGCACACACACACACACACACACACACACACACACTCACACACACACACACACACACACACACACACACACGCACACACACACACAAAACACACACACACACAACACGCACACACACACACAACACACACACACACACACACACACACACACACACACACACACACACACACACACACACACACACCACACACACACACACACAACACACACACACACACACTCACACACACACACACACACACACAACACACACACACACACATACAAGGAGATTGATTGGGAAAACCTGGAGCAATATGAAGCCATATGATGGATATGGTACTTCAAAACCTCATGCATGAACATGTTAAGGACACTACCAGAGAGAGAGGGAGGACGAACCAGCAAGACTGGACCTCGTGTTTACCCTGAGTAGCTCGGACATTGAGGACATCACATATGAAAGGCCCCTTGAAGCTAGTGATCACGTGGTTCTGAGCTTTGAATACATAGTTGAGTTACAAGTAGAGAGAGTAGCAGGAGTAGGATGGGAAAAGCCAAACTACAAAAGGAGGAACTACACAGGTATGAGGAACTTCCTGCAGGAGGTTCAGTGGGAGAGAATTGGTAGGAAAATCGAAATGATGGACTACATGACAATAAAATGCAAGGAGGCCCAGCGAAAGTACGAAAACGACATTGCATCGGAAGTCAAGTCTGACTCGAAACTGTTGTGTAGCCACATCAGGAGGAAGACAACAGTCAAGGACCAGGTAATCAGGCTGAGGAAAGAAGGTGGGGAGCTCACAAGAATCGACCAAGAAGTATGTGAGGAGCTCAACATGAGATTTAAGAAAGTATTTACAGTGGAGACAGAAAGGACTCCAGAAAGTCAGAATAGGGAGGTACACCAACAAAGGATACACCAACAAGTGCTGGATGAAATACACACAACCGAGGAGGAAGTGAAGAACCTGCTAAGTGAACTTGATACCTCAAAAGCGGTGGGACCTGACAACATCTCTCCGTGGGTCCTTAGAGAGGAGCAGAGACACTGTGTGTGCGACTAACAACAATTTTCAACACATCCATTGAAACTGGGCAACTACCTGAGGTATGGAAGACTGCAAATGTAGTCCCCATTTTTAAGAAAGGAGATATTAAACCATAGACCAGTGTCACTGACGTGAATAGTATGCAAAGTCATAAAGAAGATTATCAGGAGGAGAGTGGTGGAGCCCCTAGAACGGAACATCCTGTGCCACAAACCTACTGAAGTTTTATGACAAGGTAACGGAAGTACGACACGAGAGAGAGGGGTGGGTAGATTGCATTTTCTTAGACTGCAAGAAGGCCTTCGACACAGTTCCTCACAAGAGATTAGCGCAAAAGCTGGAGGATCAGGCATGCATAACAGGAAAGGTTCTGCAATGGATCAGGGAATACCTGACCGGGAGGCAACATCGAGTCATGGTACATGCCGAGGTGTCAGAGTGGGCGCCTGTGACGAGCGGGGTTCCACAGGGGTTAGTCCTAGGACCAGCGCTGTTTTTGGTATATGTGAATAACATGACGGAGGGGATTGAATCAAATGTGTCCCTGATTGCAGATGATGAGGATCAGGCAGGACTACAAAGAGACTTGGACAGGCTGCAAGCCTGGTCCAGCAACTGGTTCGATCTTCAAAGTCATGAAGATCGGGGAAGGGCAAAGAAGACCGCAGACAGAGTACAGGCTAGGTGGCCAAAGACTGCAAACCTCACTCAAGGAAAAGGATCTTGGGGTGAGTATAATACCGAGCACATCTCCTGAGGCGCACATCAACCAGGTAACTGCTGCAGCATACGGGCGGCTGGCAAACCTGAGAACAGCGTTCCGATACCTCAGTAAGGAATCGTTCAAGACTCTGTACACCGTGTACGTCAGGCCCATATTGGAGTATGCAGCACCAGTTTGGAACCCACACCTGGTCAACCACGTCAAGAAATTAGAGAAAGTGCAAGACTAGTTCCAGAACTAAGGGGAATGCCCTATGAAGAAAGGTTAAGGGAAATCAGTCTGACGACACTCGAGAACAGGAAGGTTAGAGAGACATGATAACGACATACAAAATACTGCGAGGAATTGATAAGGTGGACAGAGACAGGATGTTCCAGAGATGGGACACAGAAACAAGGGGTCACAGTTGGAAGTTGAGGACTCAGGTGAGTCAAAGCGATTTTCAGGAAGTATTTCTTCAGCCATAGAGTTGTCAGTAAGAGAATTGTCTGGCAAGTGACGTAGTGGAGGCAGGAACCATACATAGTTTTAAGACGAGGTATGATAAAGCTTATGGAGCAGGGAGAGTGAGGACCTAGTAGCGATCAATGAAGAGGCGGGGCCAGGAGCTATGAATCGACCCCTGCAACCACAAATACTTGAGTACACACACGTGTTTCTCATTAACAATTCCCTGTGTTGTGCTGCACAGCTCTCAGCCTCACCCAGCCATCAGCCTCACCCAGCTCTCAGCCTCACCCAGCCATCAACCTCACCCAGCTCTCAGCCTCACCCAGCCAACTCCTCAGCCTCAGCCTCACCAGCTCTCAGCCTCACCCAGCCATCAGCCTCACCCAGCTCTCAGCCTCACCCAGCCATCAACCTCACCCAGCTCTCAGCCTCACCCACCCATCAGCCTCACCCAGCCGTCAGCCTCACCCAGCCATCAGCCTCACCCAGCTCTCAGCCTCACCCAGCCATCAGCCTCACCCAGCTCTCAGCCTCACCCAGCTCTCAGCCTCACCCAGCCATCAGCCTCACCCAGCCATCAGCCTCACCCAGCCATCAGCCTCACCCAGCCATCAGCCTCACCCAGCCATCAGCCTCACCCAGCCAGAATAAACACCCTTCAACACTAACCATAATAACGAAAACATGTGGAAATAAAAGGAGAATTTAGATGCTACTTAAATAAATAGAGGAAAATAATCGCAAGAAAATGTAAATAACTTAAAAAAAATGAAAAAATCTCAAGAGAGATACTTGGAAAACTTTAGGAAAAGAAAATTGGAAAAACTTTGAAAGTTTTGGAAAATTACGGAAAAAATCTCATAATTTTAAAAGAAAACTACGAGGGGGAAAAACCAGAAGGAAAATCGTTTAGGCAATTTTTTTTAAAAATATAGAAAAACTTTGAAGAAATGAAGGAGAGAGAGAGAGAGAGAGAGAGAGAGCGAGAGAGAGAGAGAGAGACATACAGACAGACAAACAGAGAGAGTGAGAGATAGAAGCAGATAAATAGAGAGAGACAAAGAGAAACAGAGAGAAGTATATATATATATATATATATATAATATTATATATATATATATATATATATATATATATATATATATATATATATATATATATATATTGTCGATTAGTAAGTTCAGTTCAGTCAGATCTAGTAGGCCACTAGGCGGGAAATGGACGAGAAGAATAGGTGAGGAAAAACTGAAGGAAAAGAGAAAGAGTCAGGACTAAACCCAACAGTCTAATACTTTTTAGGTGATGATATGATTAGTATAAAACTTGAATTTTGTTAAATAGCAACTCACCTTGCCATATAAGACAAGTGAAAATTTAGTATGCAATAATTTCAGTAAATCATTCTGAACATAACGAAAAATATATTTCATTGTGTTTGTTGTTATTAAATTAATGTTAACGTATCTAAAATATATTTAGTTGGTTTAGGCTAAATTATATTCGACTTGTTATAATAAGGTTGGTAGGTTTTCAAAGTTTCTTTGGTAAAATTTAAATTCTTACATTAACATAAATGAAAAAATATCTTTAAAGGATAAGGAAAATTTTGAAAGAACTTAATTTAAATGAATTCTTGCTAATTATCAGTTTTACCATAGCACGACATATATATATATATATATATATATATATATATTATATATATATATATATATTTTATATATTATATATATATATATAATATGGGTTTAACCTAGAACATTCACTCTTGTATTTGCCTTTTTCATATTACATCTCGTTGCCAGAGTAGGTCTTTTTTTTTTTGTAATTTGGTTATTGTTATTCAGTATATTCCTTTTTTTAGACTAACGTAAATTAATTAAATTAAACGAACTATAATGAAAATATATAATATATATATATATATATATATATAGATGAATCACTCTGGTACATTGGACCATAGCCTGGAAAGTGATAAGGCTAGGAAGAATATTTGATTTCTTCATATATATATATATATATATATATATATATATATATATATATATATATATATATATATATATATATATATATATATGTCGTGCCGATTAGGTAAAACTTGCGATTTTGGCTTAAATAGCAACGCTCTTCTTGCCATATAAGACAAGTGAAAATTTGTGTATGCAATAATTTCGCCAAAATCATTCTGAACATAACGAAAAAATATATTTTATTGTGTTTGTTTATTATTAAATTAATGTTAACGTATCTAAAATATATTTAGTTGGGTTAGGCTAAATTAAATTGCACTTGTTGTAATAAGGTTAGGTAGGTTTTCAAAGTTTCTCTTGGTACAAAATTATAAATTCTTACATTAACATGAATGAAAAAAATATATCTTTAAACGTATAAGAGAAAATTTTAGAAAGGACTTAATTTTAGATGAGTTCTTGCTAATTGACCAGTTTTACCTAATCGGCACGACATATATATATATATATATATATATATATATATATATATATATATATATATATATATGTATATGTATATGTCGTAAACACAAATCAGACTACCATGACATAAGAGAAAGTTACCATGACACACACACATTCCCTCACGCCGCATTGATCCAGCAAATTGTTGGTGCTGGTAACCTGCTCGCACTTGAACCAGTAACAAGGATGCAACATAGGGAAACAGTGTTGCTGTAACACTCGTACATGGAGTGTTTCCACAAACACAAATTCCAACAAATCTTAAAAACACTAGTAATCTGCTGTATGTAGGTGACGCGAATTAGGCCAGAAACAGGGCCAAGAACAGGGCCAGAAGCAAAGACAGATACAAGGCCAGAAATAGGGCTAGAAACAGGGCCAAGAACAGGGCCAGAAACAAAGACAGAAATGGGATCATTCTGACATAAATCTAGTGGTGTACGTTACTCACTACCAAGCTTAGTGGTAGCGGCACAAGCTTAGTGGTAGCGGCACAAGCTTAGTGGTAGCGGCACAAGCTTAGTGGTAGCGGCACAAGCTTAGTGGTAGCGGCACAAGCTTAGTGGTAGCGGCACAAGCTTAGTGGTAGCGGCACAAGCTTAGTGGTAGCGGCACAAGCTTAGTGGTAGCGGCACAAGAATAATCTTTCCTGGAAGCTCAACACTCTAAAGTGAGAGACACCTGTCATCTTGATGAATAATACACACCTGCGTATCTTTATTGATCTTAACAAAGGTACCAAAATGTTGTGCAGGTGTATACAGGTGTACTATTTATCTTCCTGTCGTTATTGTATATTATTTATAATATTCTATTTTCACCTGCACAGGAACCCCAAACACACACTGGTGTGTATGTATGCATGTATATATATGTATATATATATATATATATATATATATATATATATATATATATATATATATATATATATATATATATATATTATATATAAATATGCTAGAATTCGCAAAGCAGGTGAAATATTACAAACACTGATCTCTCCGTAGACTTAAACGTAGTTGTTCGATGCATGTAAGGGGATGAGATGACAAAGCTGTAAAACCTTCCTCCAGAAACTGGCTGCCTTGAATAACGTCTAGCGAAAGCTGGATGCCAAGGTATTGGACCAGTGTGGTACGGTCGGTAAAGCACTGCGTACCTTGTCATGAGGTTCGTAGGTTCGAGTCTCCGTCGGCCAGAGATCAGTGTTTATATATATATATATATATATATATATATATATATATATATATATATATATATATATATATATATATATATATGTCGTGCCGATTAGGTAAAACTTGTTAATTAGCAAGAACTCATTTAAAATTAAGTCCTTTCTAAAATTTTCTCCTATACGTTTAAAGATATATTTTTCATTTATGTTAATGTAAAAATTTATAATTTTGTACCAAGAGAAACTTTGAAAACCTACCTAACCTTATTACAACAAGCACAATTTAATTTAGCCTAACCCAACTAAATATATTTTAGATACGTTAACATTAATTTATTAATAAACAAACACAATGAAATATATTTTTTCATTAGGTTCAGAATGATTTTTGCAAATTATTGCATACACAAATTTTCACTTGTCTTATATGGAAAGGTGAGCGTTGCTATTTAGGCCAAAATCGCAAGTTTTACCTAATCGGCACGACATATATATATATATATATATATATATATATATATATATATATATATATATATATATATATATATATATATATATTATATAATCATTATATAGATATATATATATATATATATATATATATATTATTAGTTTTATGTTATTAACACATCGGCCGATTCCCACCCAGTGGTTGGCACGTAAAAAAACTTTCATCATCATTCCTCCATCACTGTCTCTGCCAGAGGGGGGTGCTTTCACTACAGTTATAAAACTGCAACATTAACACCCCTCCTTCAGAGTGCAGACCTGTACTTCCCACTCCAGGACTCAAGTCCGGCCTGCCGGTTTCCCTGAATCCCTTCATAAATGTTACTTTGCTCACACTCCAACAGCACGTCAAGTATTAAAAACCATTTGTCTCCATTCACTCCTATCAAATACGCTCACACATGTTTGCTGGAAGTCCAAGCCCCTCGCACACAAAACTTCCTTTACCCCCTCCCTCCAACCTTTCCTAGGCCGACCCCTACCCCGCCTTCCCTCCACTACAGATTTATACACTCTCGTAGTCATTCTGTCTTGTTCCATTCTCTCTACATGTCCGAACCACCTCAACAACCCCTCCTCAGCTCTCTGGATAATAGTTTTGGTAATCCCGCAACTCCTCTTAATTTCCAAACTACGAATTCTCTGCATTATATTCACACCACACATTGACCTCAGACACGACATCTCCACGTTGCAACATTCATCACCCATGCTTCACACCCATATAAGAGTGTTGGTATAACTATACTCTCATACATTCCCCTCTTTACTTTCATTCACTCCTCTTAAATACGCTCACGCATGCTTTCTGAAAGCCCAAGCCCCTCGCACTTGGACTTTCAGCAAGCATTCTGTGTGTGATATATATATATATATATATATATATATATATATATATATATATATGTCGTGCCGATTAGGTAAAACTTGCATTTTGGCTTAAATAGCAACGCTTACCTTGCCATATAAGACAAGCGAAAATTTGTGTATGCAATAATTTCGCCAAAATCATTCTGAACCTAATGAAAAATATATTTCATTGTGTTTGTTTATATTAAATTATTGTAAACTTATCTAAAATATATTTAGTTGGGTTAGGCTAAATTAAATTGCGCTTGTTATAATAGGTTAGGAAGTTTTCTAAGTTTCTATTGGTACAAAATTATAAATTTTACATTAACATAAATTAAAAATATATCTTTAAACGTATAGAAAAATTTTAGAAAGGACTTAACTTTAAATGAGTTCTTGTTAATTGACCAGTTTACCTAATCGGCGACTATATATATATATATATATATATATATATATATATATATATATATAATATATATATATATATATATACGTATAATATATGTCGTCATTGGTAAAATGTCAATAGCAAGAACTCGTTAAATTAAGTCCTTTCTAAATCTATACGTTTAGTAATTTTCATTTATGTTAATGTAAGAATTTATTATTTTGTACTAAAAATTGAAAATACTAACCTTTTACAACAAGATCAATTTAATTTAACTTAACTAAATATTTTAGATACGTTAACATTAATTTAATAATAACAAACACAATATATATATTTTTCGTTATTTAGAATGATTTTAGAATATTATACTAATTTTACTTATATATAATAGTGCTATTACAAAATCTAATTTACTATCGCAATATATATATATATATATATAATATAATATATATATATATATATATATATATATATATATATAATATATATATATATAATCGCAATCGAGCGAAATAGATGCAAAATAACCGCAGGATGGGAGTTGAGTGACAGCTCTAGGTCTTTAATACTGCAGTCAACACATTGTCAACAGCTTGCAATTGTGGAACAGAAAAAGGAGGTCAGGTCAGGTTGGTGTGACTCTTAAAATTAAGACATCCTACACAGGAAGGGTTACTGACAGTGTGTTGATGGCAACACAAAAGGCCCAGAGCTGTCATTCAACTCCCTCGCGCCTGTGGTTATTTTCCATTATATCTATCTAGATATTTATATATAAACACGAAAACTATAGAGTTTTTCGTCCACAGTTAAGAAAAACATAGTTCTTTATTACTCCTTGAGAACATTGAGAAATTTGAGTTCTGTGTCCTCTTGGTCAAGAGGAAGTAACCATCTGGTAACCATTCTTCAAGCTAGAACACCCAGACTGGTGAATCCTGGTTAAGATTCCCAAGATTGGTGAATCCTGGTTAAGGTCCCAAAGACTGGTGAATCCTGGTTAAGATTATCACCACTGTTGAATCCTGGTTAAGGTCCCAAAGACTGGTGAATCCTGGTTAAGATTCCCAAGATTAGTGAATCCTGGTTAAGATATTCTCTTCTTCCTCATAATCTGATATCCGACTGGGAAGATCACATCTACCATCACATCTGTAATCTTTGTCTCTGTGAGTGCTATGATGTCTGCGTATTCCTCTACTATTCGTTCATTCCTTCACTCTTGTTATTCCATCCACAGTAGTGGGGTTTCAAATGTATATCTGCACGTCACTGTGAAATTTTGAAGATATTTTATATATATTACAAAGTGGGTGAGGCTGTCATGCACCGTCACTCAAGTGTTAATACTTGCAATGATTTCTCTGGCAAATGTTGATGGTTGGTCGAGGATGGTAGTGTTGATGACACTACCATCACAACTACCACACCTATCATTATCACCACCACCACCATCACCAACACCACCACTACCACTACCTCCACAACCACCACCACTACCACCGTCACCGCCACCACAACAACCACCACCACCACCACAACCACAATAACTACCACCACCAATACCACAACCACCACCACAACTACTACCACCACCAACACCACAACCACCACCACCACAACAACCACCACCACCACAACAACCACAACCACCATCACAACCACCACCACCATCACAACCACCACCACAGCCACCATCACAACCACCACCACCACAACAACCACCACCACAACCACCATAACCACAACAATCACCACCACAACCACCACCACCACAACCACCACCACCACAACCACCACCACCACAACAACCACCACCACCACTACAACCACCACCACCACCACAACCACCACCACCACAACAACCACCACCACCACAACCACCACCACCACAACAACCACCATAACCACAACAATCACCACCACAACCACCACCACCACAACCACCACCACTACAACCACCACCACCACAACAACCACCACCACAACAACCACCACCACCACCACAACCACCACCATCAATCCACTCTACAAACACTCAAGGGAAACTCTTAACACTTTCCATTTCATTCACTTTTTTCACTCTCCTCCTTCTTCCATCTTTTACTTTTTCTTTCACTCACTCTACTTCCACCTCCTTCTCACCTCCAGTGGAGTGGCTAGAGCTTTAGCTGTCAAAAGCTCTAAAGCTTTACTCTGCTTAAATCTTACAAAATATCCAACTTTCTTGACCGAAAGGACAGGTTGGAGAATAAACTTTCACTGGAACGTTTCGCCCTGTGTAGAGCTTTATCAGGTCATGTTTCACTCTGTGTAGAGCTTTATCAGGTCATGTTTCACTCTGTGTAGAGCTTTATCAGGTCATGTTTCACTTTGTGTAGAGCTTTATCAGGTCATGTTTCACTCTGTGTAGAGCTTTATCAGGTCATGTTTCACTTTGTGTAGAGCTTTATCAGGTCATGTTTCACTCTGTGTAGAGCTTTATCAGGTCATGTTTCACTCTGTGTAGAGCTTTATCAGGTCATGTTTCACTCTGTGTAGAGCTTTATTAATTCACACACACACACACACACAAATAATACACACACACACACCATCAGAGCCCCACAGCCAAACATGCTATGAAGCCTGGTCACAGACCGGGCCGCGGGGGCGTTGACCCCCGAAACCCTCTCCAGGTATACTCTAGGTATCCCAACACAAACCACACTCCACACCTACACCCCCCATTCCACACTACGCTGCAGAATCCCATAGTATCCTGCCAGGTCCCCCACTCCCCTAGCCCTCACAAACTCCCCAGGATGCAGTATTGCAGAGGAAACTGAAGCCATGGTACACCGTGACTGATGAAATAACGAATAATCGGGAGGAATGGCACGAAAGAATCACAGAGGAGTCACCAGACATCATAGCTCTCACAGAAGCCAAGCTCACAGGAATGATAATAAACGCCATCTTTCCAACTGGATATCAGATCCTGAGGAAAGACAGAGGGCGGAGGAGTGGCACTGCTCATCGAAAACCAATGGGATTTTGAGGAGCTGGAGAAAGGAGACAGAGAAGTAAGGGACTACATAATAGGAACACTTCAGACTGAAGGTCCCAAGGTGGTGGTTGCAGTGATGTATAACTTACCACAGAATAGCAAGAGGCCAAGGCAAAAATATGATGAGAGTAACAGAGCAATGGTTGACACACTGGCTGAAGTGGCCAGAAGGGCCCATGTGGGCTGGGCAAAGCTACTGATTCTGGGTGACTTCAATCACAAAGAAATTGACAGGGAAAACCTGGAGCCACATGGGGGCCCAGGAACGTGGAGGGCTAAGATGATGGATGTGCTAATGAAAAACCTCATGCATCAACATATATGGGACACTGCCAGAGAGAGAGGAGAGGACGAACCAGTAAGATCATGATCTTAGACCTAGTATTCACTTTGGGTAGTGCAGATACTGAGGACATCACATATAAAAGACCCCTCGGAGCCAGTGATCACGTGGTTCTGAGCATCGAATACATAGTAGAGTTACAAGTGAAGAGGGAAGCAGGAAGGGCAGGACGAATGAAGCCAAACTACAAGAAAGGCGACTATACAGGCATGAGGAATTTCCTGCTTGAGGTTCAGTGGGACAGAGAACTGGCAGGGAGATCAGTAAATGAGATGATGGAATATATGACATTATGCAAGGAAGCAGAGGAGAGGTTTGTGCCCAAGGGCAACATAAATAAAGAGAAGGCCAGGATGAGCCCTTGGTTCACCCAAAGGTGTAGAGATGCCAAAACCAAGTGCGCTAGAGAATGGAAGAAGTATACAAGGCAAAGGACCCAGGAGAATAAGGAGAGACGTCGAAGAGCCAGAAATGAATATGCACAGGTAAGAAGGAAGGCTCAGCGACAATTAAAAAATGACACAGCAGCGAAAGCCAAGTCCGACCCGAAGTTGTTGTGCAGTCCAGACATCTCTCAATGGGTCCTGAGAGAGGACGCAGAGGCGTTCTGTGTACCACTAACAACACTCTTCAACACATGTATCGAAACAAGGCGACTACCTGAGGTATGGAAGAAAGCAAATGTAGTCCCAATTTTTAAAAAAGGAGACAGACATGAAGCACTAAACTACAGACCAGTGTCACTGACATGTACAGTATGCAGAGTCATGGAAAAGATTATCAGGAGAAGAGTGGTGGAACACCTAGAAAGGAATAACCTTATCAACGACAACCAGTAAGGATTCAGGGACGGGAAATCCAGTGCCACAAACCTACTGGAGTTCTATGACTGGGTGACAGCAGTAAGACAAGAGAGTGGTGGGTAGATTGCGTTTTCTCGGATTGTAAAAAACGCTTTTCACATAGTTCCACACAAGAGATTAGTGCAAAAGCTGGAGGATCAGGCAGGTATAATAGGGAAGGCGCTGCAATGGATCATAGAATACCTGACGGGAAGGCATCAGCGAGTCATTTTACGTGATAAGGTGTCAGAGTGGGCGCCTGTGACGAGCGGGGTTCCCCAAGGGTCGGTCCTAGGACCGGTGCTGTTTCTGGTATATGTGAATGACATGACGGAAGGAATAGATTCAGAAGTGTCCCTGTTTGCAGACGATGTGAAGTTAATGAGGAGAATTCAATCAATCGGATGACGACCAGGCAGAGCTACAAAGGGATCTGGACAGGCTGCAGGTCTGGTCCAGAAACTGGCTCATGGAGTTCAACCCCACCAAGTGCAAAGTCATGAAGTTTGGGGAAGGGCAAAGAAGACCGCAGACGGAGTACAGGTTAGGGGATCAATGGCTGAAAACTTCATTTAAAGAAAAGGATCTTGGGCGTAAGCATTACACGCATGTCCCCTGAGGTGCACATCAGTCAAATAACTGCTGCAGCATATGGGCGCTTGGCAAACCTGAGAATAGCATTTCGACATCTAAATAAGGAGTCATTCACGACACTGTACACCGAGTATGTCAGGCCTACTGGAGTATGCAGAAACAGTATGGAACCCACACCTGGTCAAGCACGTCAAGAAATTAGAGAAAATGCAAAGATTTGCAACAAGACTAGTCCCAGAGCTAAGGGGCATGCTCTACGATGAGAGGTTAAGGGAAATTGACCTGACGACACTGGAGGACAGGAGAGATAGGGATATATAATAACGACATATAAAATACTGAGAGGAATTGACAAGGTGGACAGACAGGATGTTCCAGAGATGTCACACAACAACAATGGTGACTCAGATGAGTCACAGGGATGTTAGGAAGTATTTCTTTAGTCATAGAGTTGTCAGGAAGTGGAATAGTCTGGGAAGTGATGTAGTGGAGGCAGAATCCATACATAGCTTTAAGACGAGGTATGATAAAGCTCATGGAGCAGGAAGAAAGTGGACCTTAAAGCGACCAGTGAAGAGGCGGGGCCAGGAGCTATGACTCGACCCCTGCAACCACATATAGTTGAGTACACACACACACTCACACTCACACACACACACACACAACACACACACACACACACACACACACACACACACACACACACAAGGACAAAGGCTACAAAGCTCGGAAACGGAGAAAGATCTTGGGGTGAGTATACCGCCAACACGTCTCCGGAGGCACACATCAACCAGATAACTGCGGCAGCATATGGGCGACTGGCAAACCTAAGATTAGCGTTCCGTTACCTTAACAAGGACTCGTTCAAGACACTGTACACCGTGTACGTCAGGCCCATACTAGAATATGCAGCACCAGTCTGGAACCCACACCTGGTCAAGCACATAAAGAAACTAGAGAAAGTGCAAAGGTTTGCGACAAGGTTAGTTCCACAACTCAGGGGTCTGTCTTATGAAGAAAGGTTGAGGGAAATAGGACTAACAACACTGGAGGAAAGAAGGGTCAGAGGAGACATGATAACGACATACAAAATACTGCGGGGAATCGACAAGGTAGACAGGGACAGGATGTTCCAGAGAGGGAACACAGAAACAAGGGGACACAACTGGAAGCTGAAGACTCAGATGAGTCAAAGGGATGTTAGGAAGCATTTCTTCAGCCACAGAGTAGTCAGGAAGTGGAATAGTCTAGAGAAAGATATAGTGGAGGCAGGAACCATACATAGTTTTAAGACGAGGTATGATAAAGCTCATGGAGCAGGGAGAGCAGAGACCCAGTAGCGGGCAGCGCAGAGGCGGGGCCAGGAGCTGAGTCTCGACCCCTGCAACCACAATTAGGTGAATACACACACACACACACAGGATAAGTTAATCCAGCCTCAAGGTCATTTCAATAATTTCCAACAATTGAAGTTAGTCACTTGCACTTACTCAACCAAGTGTCACTCACCACTTACATGACCCCTTTACAGTCACCCTCTTAATGGCACAATCACCTCTTATAAAAGTCACTCCTTAAATCCCCCTTACACACAAGCTTCCCACTTACTGGTATAGACACAGTGATCAACTGTGGGTATAGATGACGAAAACAAAATATTTGGAATGAAAGATAATAATAATGATAACAATAATTGTAATAATAATTGTAGGCTAGGCGGGTTAAAATGTTAATATAACAGGCTAGAAATGTTTACATTGTGAGGTGGTGAAAATTTAACATTGTTAGATAAGAAGGGATCTCTCTCTCTCTTTCTCTTTGTCTCTTTTCTCTCTCTCTATTTTTATTTATCACTCTCTTTCTCTCTCTGACTTTCACTTTCTTTGTTCTCCTTAGAAGTAAGTGAGGTAACTTTTTTATGTTGAGGCGGCAGCCTGGTCTTACCTTGGGCAACTGTACCACCCGGTTCTTGCTTCCTACCACCAACACCAGACCTACATTATGGGGACCCTGAAGCTTGAACTATTGTGGGGGCCCTGAAGATTGAACTGTCATGGGGTCCCTGAAGATTGAACTGTTATGGGGGCCCTGAAGCTTGAACTATTGTGGGGGCCCTGAAGATTCAACTGTTATGGGGACCCTGAAGCTTGAACTATTGTGGGGGCCCTGAAGCTTGAACTGCCATGCGGGCCCTGAAGATTGAACTGTTATGGGGGCCCTGAAGATTGAACTGTTATGGGGTCCCTGAAGCTTGAACTGTCAGGGGATCTTGAAGCTTGAACTGTCATGGGGTACCTGAAGCTTGAACTATCATGGGGTTCTGAAGCTTGAACTGTCATGTGGTCTCTGAAGCTTGAACTGTCATGGGGTCCTGAAGCTTGAACTGTCATGGGGTCCTGAAGTTTATACTGTCATGGGGTCCCTGAAGCTTGAACTGTCATGGGGTCCTGAAGCTTGAACTGTCATGGGGTCCTGAAGCTTGAACTGTTATGTGGTCTCTGAAGCTTGAACTGTCATGGGGTTCTGAAGCTTGAACTGTCATTGGGTCCTGAAGCTTGAACTGTCATGTGGTCTCTGAAGCTTGAACTGTCATGGGGTTCTGAAGCTTGAACTGTCATGGGGTCCTGAAGCTTGAACTGTCATGTGGTCTCTGAAGCTTGAACTGTCATAGGGTTCTGAAGCTTGAACTGTCATGGGGTCCTGAAGCTTGAACTGTCATGGGGTCCTGAAGCTTGAACTGTCAAGGGGTCCTGAAGCTTGAACTGTCAAGGGGTCCCTGAAGCTTGAAATGTCATGGGGTCCTGAAGCTTGAACTATCATGGGGTTCTGAAGCTTGAACTGTCATGGGGTCCCTGAAGCTTGAACTGTCATGGGGTTCTGAAGCTTGAACTGTCATGTGGTCCCTGAAGCTTGAACTGTCATGGGATCCTGAAGCTTGAACTGTCATGGGGTCCCTGAAGCTTGAACTATCATGGGGTTCTGAAGCTTGAACTGTCATGTGGTCCTTGAAGCTTGAACTGTCATGGGGTCCTGAAGCTTGAACTGTCATGGGGTCCTGAAGCTTGAACTGTCATGGGGTCCTGAAGCTTGAACTGTCATGGGGTCCGTGAAGCTTGAACTGTCAAGGGGTCCTGAAGCTTGAACTGTCATGGGGTTCTGAAGCTTGAACTGTCATGTGGTCCCTGAAGCTTGAACTGTCAGGGGATCCTGAAGCTTGAACTGTCATGGGGTACCTGAAGCTTGAACTATCATGGGGTTCTGGAACTTGAACTGTCATGTGGTCTCTGAAGCTTGAACTGTCATGGGGTCCTGAAGCTTGAACTGTCATGGGGTCCTGAAGCTTGAACTGTCATGGGGTCCCTGAAGCTTGAACTGTCATGGGGTCCTGAAGCTTGAACTGTCATGGGGTCCTGAAGCTTGAACTGTCATGTGGTCTCTGAAGCTTGAACTGTCATGGGGTTCTGAAGCTTGAACTGTCATGGGGTCCTGAAGCTTGAACTGTCATGTGGTCTCTGAAGCTTGAACTGTCATGGGGTTCTGAAGCTTGAACTGTCATGTGGTCTCTGAAGCATGAACTGTCATAGGGTTCTGTGTGTTGTGGGGTTCTTTTCATAGATTTGGTAATATTAACAGACGATGAGCTTGGGTTTTGGTAGCGTTTAATGAGGCGTTGGATATATAGGAGCTGAGAGCCTATGCCTGTGTGTCTGTCCTGCACTGAGTCTGGGTGGTAACTGAACACTAGGCCGCCTGGCGCTGAGGCATTCAAAAGGCAGGCCTATCATTGGCTGATGCCAGATCACATGGGCAGAGGTTGGAAATCACGTGAACAGCCGTGATGCAGCTGTTATAAGTACAACCCGTACAGCTCGGGCATGCTACGTATGGCGTCTCGACATACAACTACACAAACTAAGGGCAACAGGCAACAACTTTCAGCTGATTCTATACAATGTCAAAGTACACAACAGTTAACATTATACTTCACATGGATATTATCGTGACGGAATAATCTACATTACTATATGATGCATCATGATACATAGGAATTAATTAAATGAGCTCATTCAAGAAAATCATGATAAAAGGGATAAAAAAAAATTTAATTTGTTCGATCGAACTGTCTTCATGTGATCTACGAATTCTGAGGAAATATAATTACAAGAAGATAGTGATTAACAGACAAGGTAGATCTGGTGCACACAAATCTATACTGTTAATTCTCAGAACTCGGAGAGAACGTGAACACACACAAAAAAAATTTGAGTGATACTAAGTAGATATTATAACACACAGTTAAACGCTTACTACATATTTATCTATACAGGTTAGTTACATTTAACCCCAACTCTGCTAGGGTGAGATTGATATAGGCTGTATAATTATCATCTCTGGGTGGATCAAACTCTGTTACAATAGGTAACTCAACTTCTAATTGAGGAGGATCTACACTGGTATCTACAAACGATACTTAGGGATTTCTTAACACTTGTCGTGTACGTAGGGAATAACGACATTCAAGTTGATCTGACTGATCATTAGAGGTAGAGGGTACAGCAACAGGAGAATTATCAGATTCTGTCTCACTTGTCTGATTATTAGGGGTGACAGGGACTTCGTCATCATCATCGCATACTAACTTCATATGATCTAAATGCGATTCTTTAAACTGACCCGTACTAATTTCTCTAACTTTATACTTATTGCCCTTGATATATTCAACTACTCGATACGGGCCAACAAACTTTTGGTCTAATTTAGGCATTGCTGAAGTTTTGTTAAAGTTGAACAACATGACTCTGGACCCTACTTGAACTTTAGTCGGTTTGGCTTTAGTATTAGTTACTCTAGTAAATTCTGCTGTTGACTTATGAAGTGTTTCACGGATTCTTCTGAAAACACACTGAGCTTGGCTGGTACGAGTTGCTATGAAATCATCAGGGTTATACGACGGTTTTGGATTAGAATATAACAACTCATAAGGCAAACGCTTATCGACACCGTACAGTGTATAATGAGGGGTATCACCTATTGAAGCGTTAAAGGCAGAATTTATGGCACATTGAACATCAGGAATGACTTCATCCCAGGTTACACTATTGGGATTGATGGTAGCTCTTAAGACGTCAAGGACTTTCTTATTCGTTCTTTCTGCTAACCCATTACTGGCAGGATGGTGCGGAACAATGGTTGACTTTGTAATCTTGTATAGTGTACACAAGTTTTCTAGGATCTCATTACGAATTCACCTCCATTATCTGTTATGAGGGACTTAGGAGTGGTATTTCTACAGATTATACGTTCCTTGAATACTTTTTCTACTGTTTCGGCAGTCTTATCTGGGATAGGAACTAACTCACAATATCTGGTGAAATGATCGACCATCACACACAGATGTTTGTTTCCACTGAGGGAACATTGGAAGTTGGTCAACAGATCTAGTACAACTCTTTCCCATGGCTCACTAGTAGTAGGAAAGATCTGGATTGGATTAGGACTCGTGACATTACTCAGTAATATCGGTAGACATACGAGGCCAAAAGTATTTCAATCTGGCTTGTTTCACAGAACGATCCATACCAGGATGTGCAACATCTGGTACATCGTGAACTAGCTGCAAGGCTACTTTCACTAGTGACTGTCGAATTACTAATTGGTATACTCTTCTACTAGGATTACCCAACTCGGTAGTGCGATACAGTAATTCTTGGTTCATGACAAAGTCACTAATGGGTGCTGGTTGCTTCACAGAGAGAATAAGATCTTTCTGGAGCAGGAATCGAACCACACCAGATCAAAAGGGGTCTTGTCTTTGAGTAGTCTTTACATCCTCAGTACTAAATGGAGGATCGGCAGTTACTACACTGACATGACGCGACAAAGCATCAGCAACTACATTGGATTTGCATAACTGTAAAATTGCGTTCAGCCTTAGTAAGGACTCGGCTAGCAAATGCAAATAATCTCTTAAACTGAGTTTTCTTTATTCACTAAGAACTGGGAACACTTTCCTACTGGAGGAATATACACAAGTACTTACTGCATGTGTACGAGTTTACACAAGGAACATAGATATAAAATGAGACACGGAATACATGAAAAACTGAAAAAGTATTTGAAATAAATTTACACGAAACTGAAACACAAGTCTTTAAATGTCACTAAGAAAATTCACTGCTTAAATGTCTCACACACACGAATGTCTATAATAGAATAAAGTCTAATGATGAATGAACGACGAGTGTAGGTGGAGCTTGAACTGTCATGGGGTTCTGAAGCTTGAACTGTCATGGGGTCCTGAAGCTTGAACTGTCATGTGGTCTCTGAAGCTTGAACTGTCATAGGGTTCTGAAGCTTGAACTGTCATGGGGTCCTGAAGCTTGAACTGTCATGGGGTCCTGAAGCTTGAACTGTCAAGGGGTCCTGAAGCTTGAACTGTGAAGGGGTCCCTGAAGCTTGAACTGTCAAGGGGTCCTGAAGCTTGAACTGTGAAGGGGTCCGTGAAGCTTGAACTGTGAAGGGGTCCCTGAAGCTTGAACTGTCAAATGGTCCCTGAAGCTTGAACTGTGAAGGGGTCCGTGAAGCTTGAACTGTCAAGGGGTCCTGAAGCTTGAACTGTGAAGGGGTCCCTGAAGCTTGAACTGTGAAGGGGTCCGTGAAGCTTGAACTGTGAAGGGGTCCGTGAAGCTTGAACTGTCAAGGGGTCCTGAAGCTTGAACTGTGAAAGGGGTCCCTGAAGCTTGAACTGTCAAGGGTCCTGAAGCTTGAACTGTGAAGGGGTCCGTGAAGCTTGAACTGTCAAGGGGTCCTGAAGCTTGAACTGTCAAGGGGTCCCTGAAGCTTGAACTGTCAAGGGGTCCTGAAGCTTGAACTGTGAAGGGGTCCGTGAAGCTTGAACTGTCAAGGGGTCCTGAAGCTTGAACTGTGAAAGGGGTCCCTGAAGCTTGAACTGTCAAGGGGTCCTGAAGCTTGAACTGTGAAGGGGTCCGTGAAGCTTGAACTGTCAAGGGGTCCTGAAGCTTGAACTGTCAAGGGGTCCCTGAAGCTTGAACTGTCAAGGGCCGCCTACTTGATACTTTAATAACATTTTAATTTTATCCATTATGTTGTGTTGAATTACACTATATTATTAATATTATTTTTTTAAAAAGCCTGGTCACAGACCGGGCCGCAGGGGCGTTGACCCCTGGAACTTTCTCCATGTATCTTCTCATACAGTGGCTGGGTTGGTAGCGCACTCAGCTCACACAATGAGGTCCGGGGTTCGATCCCCGGTACCGGTGGAAACATTACGACGTGTTTCCTTTAGACACCTGCTGTTACTGTTCACCTAGCAGTAAGTAGGTACCTGAGCGTTAGTCACCTTACACCTGCTGTCACTGTTCACCTAGCAGTAAGTAGGTACCTGAGCGTTAGTCACCTTACACCTGCTGTCACTGTTCACCTAGCAGTAAGTAGGTACCTGAGCGTTAGTCACCTTGCACCTGCTGTCACTGTTCACCTAGCACTAAGTAGGTACCTGAGCGTTAGTCACCTTACACCTGCTGTCACTGTTCACCAAGCAGTAAGTAGGTACCTGGGTATCAGTCACCTTACACCTGCAAACACACACACAACATACACATACAAAACACACACACACACACACACATACAACACACGCACACACATACATACACGCACACAACAGACACACACAGAGAGCTAAGTCTCGACCCCTGCAACCACAATTAGGTGAGTATACACACACACACACACACATCCTAGACCAGTAATCAATACATAAAAATACATACATACTGTCAACTGTATCATCCTCTCAGAACCTGAGGTCATGTGTGTGTTTGTGATTGCAATGTGTACTCACCCAGTTATGTGTGCGGGGGTCGAGACTCAGCCCCTGGTCCCGCCTCCTTAACCACTATGAGCGGCGTCACTGATTTCTGATCTCTTTAACATTATCATATCTACTCTTGAAGCTGTGTACTGACTCCACCACTGCCTTATCCAAGTCACCCTGAGGCTAAGGAAGTACTTCCTGACATCCTATGGTTCATATGTGTCTTCAGCATCTTCCTGTGTCCCCTTGATCCTATCAATTTAGTTTGTCCCTATCAGCCCTATCAATTCCCTTTAAGATTTTGTACGTAGTAACCATATCTCCCTCTCGTCCTCCTCTCTTACCAGGTGGTCAGGTTTAATTCCTTCATCCTACCTTCGCAGTTCATCATTCCTCTCATTACAAGCACTAATTTCCTCTCAGGTTATTTTGTCGTCTTATATATCAGAGTAGCAAACCTGATACCTATTGGTGCCACATAGATGGTATCTATTGGTGCCACATAGATGGCACCTATTGGTGCCACGTAGATGGCTC
>WNWK01001154.1:237500-265000 GCA_009830355.1 Cherax destructor | reverse complement strand
GATGTCACTGTAGTAGTAGTAATGTCACTATAGTAGTAGTAGTGATATCACTGTAGTAGTAGTGATGTCACTGTAGTAGTAGTAATGTCACATATAGTAGTAGTGATATCACTGTAGTAGTAGTAGTGATGCATGGTAGTAGCAATGTCACTATGTAAGTAGTGATATCACTGTAGTAGTAGTGATGTCACTGTAGTAGTAGTGATGTCACTGCAGTAGTAGTAGTAGTGATGTCACTGTAGTAGTAGTGATGTCACTGTAGTAGTAGTGATATCACTGTAGTAGTAGTGATGTCACTGTAGTAGTAGTAGTAGTGATGTCACTGTAGTAGTAGTGATATCATTGTAGTAGTAGTAGTAGTGATGTCACTGTAGTAGTAGTGATATCATTGTAGTAGTAGTGATGTCATTGTAGTAGTAGTGATGTCACTACAAAAGATGAACACAATGAACTGGATGAACAAACTAATGTACAAACACAAACTAACCCAAACGAACCCACGAACACAAACAAATGAACATAGACAGTGACATCATAACATTGATATTACAGTGACATCACACAGTGACATCACGCAGTAACGTTAGTGACATTACAGTGACATCACACAGTAACATTACAGTGACATCACGACGCAGTAACATTAGTGACATTACAAGCGCACCGTAGCATTACAGTGATATCACACAGTAACATTACAGTGACATCACAGTGATATTACAGTGACATCTCACAGTAACATTACAGTGACATCACACAGTGATATTACAGTGACATCACACAGTAACATTACAGTGACATCACACAGTGACATTACAGTGACATCACACAGTAACATTACAGTGACATCACGCAGTGACATTACGCAGTAACATCACACAACACTGACAACACAACATTGACATCACACAACACTGACAACACAACATTGACATCACACAACACTGACACCACACAACACTGACATCACACAACACTGACAACACACAACGCTGACATCACACAACACTGACATCACACAACACTGACAACACACAACACTGACATCACACAACACTGACATCACACAACACTGACAACACACAACGCTGACATCACACAACACTGACAACACACAACGCTGACATCAGACAACACTGACTACACACAACACTGACATCACAAACCACTGACAACACACAACGCTGACATCACACAACACTGACATCAAACAACACTGACATCACACAACACTGACATCACACAACACTGACAACACACAACGCTGACATCACACAACACTGACATCAGACAACACTGACTACACACAGCACTGACATCACACAACACTGACAACACACAACTCTGACATCACACAACACTGACATCACACAACACTGACATCACACAACACTGACATCACACAACACTGACATCACACAACACTGACATCACACAACACTGACAACACACAACGCTGACATCACACAACGCTGACATCAGACAACACACAACACTGACAACACACAACGATGACATCACACAACACTGACAACACACAGCACTGACAACACACAACACTGACAACACACAACACTGACATCACACAACACTGACATCACACAACACTGACAACACACAACCCTGACATCACACAACACTGACATCACACAACACACAACACTGACAACACACAACACTGACAACACAAAACACTGACAACACACAACACTGACAACACACAGCACTGACAACACACAACACTGACAACACACAACCCTGACATCACACAACACTGACATCACACAACACTGACAACACACAACACTGAAAACACACAACACTGACAACACACAACACTGACAACACACAACGCTGACATCACACAACACTGACAACACACAACACTGATAACACACAACACTGACATCACACAACACTGACAACACACAACACTGACAACACACAACACTGACAACACACAGCACCGACAACACACACTGACAACACAACAACACTGACATCACACAACACTGACATCACACAACACACAAAACTGACAACACACAACACTGACAACACACAACACAGTCAACACACAGCACTGACAACACACAACACTGACATCATACAACTCTGACATCACACAACACTTACAACACACAACACTGACATCACACAACACTGACAACACACAACGCTGACATCACACAACGCTGACATCAGACAACACACAACACTGACAACACACAACGATGACATCACACAACACTGACATCACACAACACTGACATCACACAACACTGACAGCACACAACACTGACATCACACAACACTGACAACACACAACACTGACAACACACAACACTGACATCACACAACACTGACATCACACAACACACAACACTGATAACACACAACACTGACATCACACAACACTGACATCACACAACACACAACACTGACAACACACAACACTGACAACACACAACACAGTCAACACACAGCACTGACAACACACAACACTGACATCATACAACTCTGACATCACACAACACTTAGAACACACAACACTGACATCACACAACACTGACATCACACAACACTGACATCACACAACAATGACAGCACACAACACACAACACTGACATCACACAACACTGACAGCACACAACACACAACACTGACATCACACAACACTGACAGCACACAGTGACGTCACACACAACACTGACAGCACACAGTGACGTCACACACAACACTGACAGCCTACAGTGACGTCACACACAACACTGACATCTCCGCAACATAATTCAATAAAATTCACACAAAATAATAACATAATTATCATTAATTACATTTAAAGTAATAACGAGGGAAGTAATTACCAGCCAGAACAATGTTTAGTAATAACGAGGGAAGTAATTACCAGCCAGAACAATGATAATGTTTAGTGTAATGATAGAGGGAAGGTTGTAGTACATGATACCAGTACTAACAACCTGGTGGTACATGATACCACTACTAACAACCTGGTGGATCCTGGAAGACTGGTAGTACATGATACCAGCACTAACAACTTGGTGAATCCTGGTAGACTGGTATTACATGATACCAGTACTAACAACCTGGTGGATCCTGGTAGACTGGTAGTACATGATACCAGTACTAACAACCTGGTGGATCCTGGTAGACTTGTAGTACATGATACCAGCACTAACAACCTGGTGGATCCTGGTAGACTGGAAGTGCATGATACCAGTACTAACAACCTGGTGGATCCTGGTAGACTGGTAGTGCATGATACCAGTACTAACAACCTGGTGGATCCTGGAAGACTGGTAGTACATGATACCAGTACTAACAACCTGGTGGATCCTGGTAGACTGGTAGTACATGATACCAGTACTAACAACCTGGTGGATCCTGGTTGAGTGGTAGTACCAGTCTACCAGGCTGGACTACCAATAAAATAGGCTGGACAATCAATAAAATAGGCTGGACAATCAATAAAATAGGCTGGACTATCAATAAAATAGGCTGGACTATCAATAAAATAGGCTGGACAATCAATAAAATAGGCTGGACAATCAATAAAATAGGCTGGACTATCAATAAAATAGGCTGGACAATCAATAAAATAGGCTGGACTATCAATAAATATGATGGACAATCAATAAAATAGGCTGGACTATCAATAAAATAGGCTGGACAATCAATAAAATAGGCTGGACTATCAATAAAATAGGCTGGACAATCAATAAAATAGGCTGGACAATCAATAAAATAGGCTGGACTATCAATAAAATAGGCTGGACTATCAATAAAATAGGCTGGACAATCAATAAAATAGGCTGGACAATCAATAAAATAGGCTGGACTATCAATAAAATAGGCTGGACTATCAATAAAATAAAAAAGGCTGGACTATCAATAAAATAGGCTGGACAATCAATAAAATAGGCTGGACAATCAAAAAAATAGGATGGACTATCAATAAATAGGCTGGACAATCAATAAAATAGGCTGGACAATCAATAAAATAGGCTGGACTATCAATAAAATAGGCTGGACAATCAATAAAATAGGCTGGACTATCAATAAAATAAGCTGGACTATCAATAAAATAGGCTGGACAATCAATAAAATAGGCTGGACAATCAATAAAATAGGCTGGACAATCAATAAAATAGGCTGGACTATCAATAAAATAGGCTGGATTATCAATAAAATAGGCTGGATTATCAGTAAAATAGGCTGGACTATCAATAAAATAGGCTGGACTATCAATAAAATGGGCTGGATTATCAATAAAATAGGCTGGACTATCAATAAAATAGGCTGGACAATCAATAAAATAGGCTGGACTATCAATAAAATAGGCTGGACTATCAATAAAATAGGCTGCACAATCAATAAAATAGGCTGGACTATCAATAAAATAGTCTGGACTATTAATAAAATAGGCTGGATTATCAATAAAATAGTCTGGACTATTAATAAAATAGGCTGGACAATCAATAAAATAGGCTGGACAATCAATAAAATAGGCTGGACAATCAATAAAATAGGCTGGACTATCAATAAAATAGGCTGGACTATCAATAAAATAGGCTGGACTATCAATAAAATAGGCTGGACTATCAATAAAATAGGCTGGACTATCAATAAAATAGGCTGGACTATCAATAAAATAGGCTGGACAATCAATAAAATAGGCTGGACTATCAATAAAATAGTCTGGACTATTAATAAAATAGGCTGGATTATCAATAAAATAGGCTGGACTATTAAAATAGGCTGGACAATCAATATGGTAAGCTGAACTATTAATAAAACTCTATTAAGAGGACACTTTAAAATAGCTTCGGCGTTATTACACAGAATAAAAAAAAAGTTGAATGCTGGTGCACTTAAATTTGCATAAAAATTTATAGTAATAACGTTGAAGACTGAGATGAAATTTCCAGGCGAAATTGAGCTCATGGGAAGTGAGCTCATGGGAAGTGAGCTCATGTTAACTGAGCTCATGGGAAGTGAGCTCATGTTAACTGAGCTCATGGGAAGTGAACTCATGTTAACTGAGCTCATGGGAAGTGAACTCATGTTAACTGAGCTCATGGGAAGTGAGTTCATGTTAACTGAGCTCATGGGAAGTGAGCTCATGTTAACTGAGCTCATGGGAAGTGAGTTCATGTTAACTGAGCTCATGCTAAGTGAGCTCATGTTAATTGAGCTCATGGGAAGTGAGCTCATGTTAACTAAGCTCATGGGAAGCGAGTTCATGTTAACTGAGCTCATGGGAAGTGAGTTCATGTTAACTGAGCTCATGGGAAGTGAGCTCATGTTTATTGAGCTCATGGGAAGTGAGCTCATGGGAAGTGAGCTCATGGGAAGTGAGTTCATGTTAACTGAGCTCATGGGAAGTGAGCTCATGTTAACTGAGCTCATGGGAAGTGAACTCATGTTAATTGAGCTCATGGGAAGTGAACTCATGTTAACTGAGCTCACATTAACTAAGATCATAACAAAAATAAGCACAAATGAACTGCGTGAGCTCAATGTGTTGGTCGACTTATGGGTGGCATCCTGGGTTTCGCGAGATGTCCCTGTTTACCTAGCAGTAAGTAGGTACCTGTGTGTTAATCACCTTACACCTGCTGTCACTGTTCACCTAGCAGTAAGTAGGTACCTGGGTGTTAGTCACCTTACACCTGCTGTCACTGTTCACCTAGCAGTAAGTAGGTACCTGGGTGTTAGTCACCTTACACCTGCTGTCACTGTTCACCTAGCAGTAAGTAGGTACCTGGGTGTTAGTCACCTTACACCTGCTGTCACTGTTCACCTAGCAGTAAGTAGGTACCTGGGTGTTAGTCACCTTACACCTGCTGTCACTGCTCACCTAGCAGTAAGTAGGTACCTGGGTGTTAGTCACCTTACACCTGCTGTCACTGTTCACCTAGCAGTAAGAAGGTACCTGGGTGTTAATCACCTTACACCTGCTGTCACTGTTCACCTAGCAGTAAGTAGGTACCTGGGTGTTAGTCACCTTACACCTGCTGTCACTGTTCACCTAGGAGTAAGTAGGTACCTGGGTGTTAGTCACCTTACACCTGCTGTCACTGTTCACCTAGCAGTAAGTAGGTACCTGGGTGTTAGTCACCTTACACCTGCTGTCACTGTTCACCTAGCAGTAAGTAGGTACCTGGGTGTTAGTCACCTTACACCTGCTGTCACTGTTCAATTAGCAGTAAGTAGGTACCTGGGTGTTAATCACCTTACACCTGCTGTCACTGTTCACCTAGCAGTAAGTAGGTAACTGGGTGTTAATCACCTTACACCTGCTGTCACTGCTCACCTAGCAGTAAGTAGGTACCTGGGTGTTAATCACCTTACACATGCTGTCACTGTTCACCTAGCAGTAAGTAGGTACCTGGGTGTTAGTCACCTTACCCCTGCTGTCACTGTTCACCTAGCAGTAAGTAGGTACCTGGGTGTTAATCACCTTACACCTGCTGTCACTGTTCACCTAGCAGTAAGTAGGTACCTGGGGTTAATCACCTTACACCTGCTGTCACTGTTCACCCAGCAGTAAGTAGGTACATGGGTGTTAGAAGACTGGTGTGGGTGGCATCCTGGGGGGTGGTAGTATAACTTGAGAGTGTGCTTGGCTTTGTAATGAACTAATGTAGGATTACAGACCATTAAGCTGTTAACAGCTATTAATGAGCAAATGAGCTGAGACCATATATACCTTACAAACTAGTGTGATTTCTGAAACCATAAGAGAGACCAGAGAGAACGTTTCTCCCATTCTCTTTAGGTCTGTCGTAAAATTAACATAAATAATGTCAGTATTCCAGAAAGCAAAGCCCGCTAAAAACATGTCGATGTAGATTTAAATAATACAGTCAAACCTTCATTTTAATTTTATTTGGTAAATGGAAGTTTGGAATGACCATGGGATCACCACTCTGTCAGGTCCCGCCTATTAGTACCTAAAACACTTGTTGAAGGATCGTTTTAAGGACATCACAACATATATCATGTTGCTATATTGGTCATATTGTTACGATGTTTCAACCTCAGAGGATAATTCTCTACCTTTCCTTGATATGTTACTTATTACGGACGTTAGTGCCTGGTCACGGACCGGGCTGCGGGGGCGCTGACCCTCGGAACACCCTCAAAAGTATTAAGCAAAAAGAAAGCGACTAACATGAATGAGGATTTCTGGCAGGTATACTCTAGGTATACTCCAGGTATTAGAACCCACTAAGAAGGATGACCTCTTAGGTCACCACTCATACCTCGTGCTCAAAACCAAAATATAAACACTCAATACACTTTCTCTCAAAATTATTAATACTCATTTAAATTTAAGATAATTTTGGTTAACTTAATAAAATTTCTAAAATATTTAAAAAAAGAATAGAAAAAAGTGGAAATATTACCACATATCAAAGTTTTTCACCCCAGTTTTGTTGACGCCTTCGTGTAGCGAGGATGTAGAGTGAGGCAGTCTGACACCTTCGTGTAGCGAGGATGTAGAGTGAGGCAGTCTGACACCTTCGTGTAGCGAGGATGTAGAGTGAGGCAGTCTGACACCTTCGTGTAGCGAGGATGTAGAGTGAGGCAGTCTGACACCTTCGTCGAGATGTAGGAGGCATCTGCACTTGTAGCGAGATGAGTGAGGCAGTCTGACACCTTCGTGTAGGAGGATGTAGAGTGAGGCAGTCTGACACCTTCGTGTAGTGAGAGATGTAGAGTGAGGCAGTCTGACACCTTCGTGTAGCGAGGATGTAGAGTGAGGCAGTCTGACACCTTCGTGTAGCGAGGATGTAGAGTGAGGCAGTCTGACACCTTCTGTAGCGAGGATGTAGAGGAGGCAGTCTGACACCTTCTGTAGCGAGGATGTAGAGTGAGGCAGTCTGACACCTTCGTGTAGCGAGGATGTAGAGTGAGGCAGTCTGACACCTTCGTGTAGCGAGGATGTAGAGTGAGGCAGTCTGACACCTTCATGTAGCGAGGATGTAGAGTGAGGCAGTCTGACACCTTCGTGTAGCGAGGATGTAGAGTGAGGCAGTCTGACACCTTCTGTAGCGATGGATGTAGAGTGAGGCAGTCTGACACCTTCGTGTAGCGAGGATGTAGAGTGAGGCAGTCTGACCCTTCGTGTAGCGAGGATGTAGAGTGAGGCAGTCTGACACCTTCGTGTAGCGAGGATGTAGAGTGAGGCAGTCTGACACCTTCTGTAGCGAGGATGTAGAGTGAGGCAGTCTGACACCTTCGTGTAGCGAGGATGTAGAGTGAGGCAGTCTGACACCTTCATGTAGCGAGGATGTAGAGTGAGGCAGTCTGACACCTTCGTGTAGCGAGGATGTAGAGTGAGGCAGTCTGACACCTTCATGTAGCGAGGATGTAGAGTGAGGCAGTCTGACACCTTCGTGTAGCGAGGATGTAGAGTGAGGCAGTCTGACACCTTCATGTAGCGAGGATGTAGAGTGAGGCAGTCTGACACCTTCTGTAGCGAGGATGTAGAGTGAGGCAGTCTGACACCTTCATGTAGCGAGGATGTAGAGTGAGGCAGTCTGACACCTTCTGTAGCGAGGATGTAGAGTGAGGCAGTCTGACACCTTCATGTAGCGAGGATGTAGAGTGAGGCAGTCTGACACCTTCGTGTAGCGAGGATGTAGAGTGAGGCAGTCTGACACCTTCATGTAGCGAGGATGTAGAGTGAGGCAGTCTGACACCTTCGTGTAGCGAGGATGTAGAGTGAGGCAGTCTGACACCTTCTGTAGCGAGGATGTAGAGTGAGGCAGTCTGACACCTTCGTGTAGCGAGGATGTAGAGTGAGGCAGTCTGACACCTTCGTGTAGCGAGGATGTAGAGTGAGGCAGTCTGACACCTTCTGTAGCGAGGATGTAGAGTGAGGCAGTCTGACACCTTCTGTAGCGAGGATGTAGAGTGAGGCAGTCTGACACCTTCTGTAGCGAGGATGTAGAGTGAGGCAGTCTGACACCTTCTGTAGCGAGGATGTAGAGTGAGGCAGTCTGACACCTTCGTGTAGCGAGGATGTAGAGTGAGGCAGTCTGACACCTTCTGTAGCGAGGATGTAGAGTGAGGCAGTCTGACACCTTCATGTAGCGAGGATGTAGAGTGAGGCAGTCTGACACCTTCTGTAGCGAGGATGTAGAGTGAGGCAGTCTGACACCTTCATGTAGCGAGGATGTAGAGTGAGGCAGTCTGACACCTTCGTGTAGCGAGGATGTAGAGTGAGGCAGTCTGACACCTTCGTGTAGCGAGGATGTAGAGTGAGGCAGTCTGACACCTTCATGTAGCGAGGATGTAGAGTGAGGCAGTCTGACACCTTCGTGTAGCGAGGATGTAGAGTGAGGCAGTCTGACACCTTCGTGTAGCGAGGATGTAGAGTGAGGCAGTCTGACACCTTCGTGTAGCGAGGATGTAGAGTGAGGCAGTCTGACACCTTCATGTAGCGAGGATGTAGAGTGAGGCAGTCTGACACCTTCTGTAGCGAGGATGTAGAGTGAGGCAGTCTGACACCTTCATGTAGCGAGGATGTAGAGTGAGGCAGTCTGACGCCTTCTTGTAGCGAGGATGTAGAGTGAGGCAGTCTGACACCTTCATGTAGCGAGGATGTAGAGTGAGGCAGTCTGACACCTTCATGTAGCGAGGATGTAGAGTGAGGCAGTCTGACACCTTCGTGTAGCGAGGATGTAGAGTGAGGCAGTCTGATGCCTTCTGTAGCGAGGATGTAGAGTGAGGCAGTCTGACACCTTCGTGTAGCGAGGATGTAGAGTGAGGCAGTCTGACACCTTCGTGTAGCGAGGATGTAGAGTGAGGCAGTCTGACACCTTCATGTAGCGAGGATGTAGAGTGAGGCAGTCTGACACCTTCGTGTAGCGAGGATGTAGAGTGAGGCAGTCTGACACCTTCTGTAGCGAGGATGTAGAGTGAGGCAGTCTGACACCTTCGTGTAGCGAGGATGTAGAGTGAGGCAGTCTGACCCTTCGTGTAGCGAGGATGTAGAGTGAGGCAGTCTGACACCTTCGTGTAGCGAGGATGTAGAGTGAGGCAGTCTGACACCTTCTGTAGCGAGGATGTAGAGTGAGGCAGTCTGACACCTTCGTGTAGCGAGGATGTAGAGTGAGGCAGTCTGACACCTTCGTGTAGCGAGGATGTAGAGTGAGGCAGTCTGACACCTTCGTGTAGCGAGGATGTAGAGTGAGGCAGTCTGACACCTTCATGTAGCGAGGATGTAGAGTGAGGCAGTCTGACACCTTCTGTAGCGAGGATGTAGAGTGAGGCAGTCTGACACCTTCGTGTAGCGAGGATGTAGAGTGAGGCAGTCTGACACCTTCGTGTAGCGAGGATGTAGAGTGAGGCAGTCTGACACCTTCATGTAGCGAGGATGTAGAGTGAGGCAGTCTGACACCTTCGTGTAGCGAGGATGTAGAGTGAGGCAGTCTGACCCTTCTGTAGCGAGGATGTAGAGTGAGGCAGTCTGACACCTTCGTGTAGCGAGGATGTAGAGTGAGGCAGTCTGACACCTTCATGTAGCGAGGATGTAGAGTGAGGCAGTCTGATACCTTCTGTAGCGAGGATGTAGAGTGAGGCAGTCTGACACCTTCTGTAGCGAGGATGTAGAGTGAGGCAGTCTGACACCTTCGTGTAGCGAGGATGTAGAGTGAGGCAGTCTGACACCTTCATGTAGCGAGGATGTAGAGTGAGGCAGTCTGACACCTTCATGTAGCGAGGATGTAGAGTGAGGCAGTCTGACACCTTCATGTAGCGAGGATGTAGAGTGAGGCAGTCTGACACCTTCATGTAGCGAGGATGTAGAGTGAGGCAGTCTGACACCTTCGTGTAGCGAGGATGTAGAGTGAGGCAGTCTGACACCTTCATGTAGCGAGGATGTAGAGTGAGGCAGTCTGACACCTTCATGTAGCGAGGATGTAGAGTGAGGCAGTCTGACACCTTCGTGTAGCGAGGATGTAGAGTGAGGCAGTCTGACACCTTCGTGTAGCGAGGATGTAGAGTGAGGCAGTCTGACACCTTCGTGTAGCGAGGATGTAGAGTGAGGCAGTCTGACACCTTCATGTAGCGAGGATGTAGAGTGAGGCAGTCTGACACCTTCATGTAGCGAGGATGTAGAGTGAGGCAGTCTGACACCTTCGTGTAGCGAGGATGTAGAGTGAGGCAGTCTGACACCTTCGTGTAGCGAGGATGTAGAGTGAGGCAGTCTGACACCTTCGTGTAGCGAGGATGTAGAGTGAGGCAGTCTGACACCTTCGTGTAGCGAGGATGTAGAGTGAGGCAGTCTGACACCTTCTGTAGCGAGGATGTAGAGTGAGGCAGTCTGACACCTTCTGTAGCGAGGATGTAGAGTGAGGCAGTCTGACACCTTCGTGTAGCGAGGATGTAGAGTGAGGCAGTCTGACACCTTCGTGTAGCGAGGATGTAGAGTGAGGCAGTCTGACACCTTCGTGTAGCGAGGATGTAGAGTGAGGCAGTCTGACACCTTCGTGTAGCGAGGATGTAGAGTGAGGCAGTCTGACACCTTCGTGTAGCGAGGATGTAGAGTGAGGCAGTCTGACACCTTCGTGTAGCGAGGATGTAGAGTGAGGCAGTCTGACACCTTCGTGTAGCGAGGATGTAGAGTGAGGCAGTCTGACACCTTCGTGTAGCGAGGATGTAGAGTGAGGCAGTCTGACACCTTCGTGTAGCGAGGATGTAGAGTGAGGCAGTCTGACACCTTCGTGTAGCGAGGATGTAGAGTGAGGCAGTCTGACACCTTCGTGTAGCGAGGATGTAGAGTGAGGCAGTCTGACACCTTCGTGTAGCGAGGATGTAGAGTGAGGCAGTCTGACACCTTCGTGTAGCGAGGATGTAGAGTGAGGCAGTGTTAACATGAAGACCAGAACAAACATTGAAGGTGCTCTCTGTGTCTTCAAGTTGCCACTGCAGATCATCCACTAGTGTAAACTTGAACCTCTGTATGTACACACTTCACCTGGTATGGTGATACCCACGAGGTGTGGAGAAACACATTTGAGAAACGTTTCGCCATGATTGGTTTCTACAGTCTACAGGACTGTAGAAGCCACTCGTAGCGAAACGTCCAGTAGCTGGGTTGGCAGCGCGCTCAGCTCACACACTGAAGTCTGTGGTTCGATCCCCGGTACGGGTGGAAATATTAGAACGTGTTTCCTTAAGACACCTGCTGTCACTGTTCACTTAGCAGTAAAATAGGTACCTGGGTGTTAATCGACGAGTGTGGGTCGCATCCTGGGACAAAATTGACCTAATTTGCGGGTAATAAGAAATGGCTTTCTATATAGTAGTATGTCACTTATGTCAGCTATGGTCTGTATACCTTGTACATGTACCAAAGAAATAAAGATTATTATTATTATTATAATTATTATTAGTATTAGTATTGTCCTGAAGTGTACATGTGCACACTTTGAGTTGCATGAGGACACAGGTGTATAAGTACATGTTGGATAAGTTTAAGTGCTGAGGTCTCACCAGTGAAGGTCCCAGAATTAAAGCTTTTTGAATGAAGATTTACGAAGTAAATGCACTTGTGTCCATCCATCAGTAATGTGAGTAGCAGGTACCTCGTAGCAGGTACCTCGTAGCAGGTACCTCGTACCTGCGCCTGCACCCACAACTCACACTCACCTCATACTACTAGTTCTTACCACCACACTTAATACACTATTTACGTAGAGGTACACATAAGTACAATTATCATAAATAGTGTAAATTACCCACCTGGATAACACAAAAAGTCTTATTTCCATTGTGGTCCTTGTATTTCCATTGTGGTCCTTGTATTTCCATTGTGGTCCTTGTATTTCCATTGTGGTCCTTGTATTTCCATTGTGGTCCTTGTATTTCCATTGTGGTCCTTGTATTTCCATTGTGGTCCTTGTATTTTCATTGTGGTCCTTGTATTTTCATTGTGGTCCTTGTATTTTCATTGTGGTCCTTGTATTTTCATTGTGGTCCTTGTATTTTCATTGTGGTCCTTGTATTTTCATTGTGGTCCTTGTATTTCCATTGTGGTCCTTGTATTTCCATTGTGGTCCTTGTATTTTCATTGTGGTCCTTGTATTTTCATTGTGGTCCTTGTATTTCCATTGTGGTCCTTGTATTTCCATTGTGATCCTTGTATTTCCATTGTGGTCCTTGTATTTCCATTGTGGTCCTTGTATTTCCATTGTGGTCCTTGTATTTTCATTGTGGTCCTTGTATTTCCATTGTGGTCCTTGTATTTCCATTGTGGTCCTTGTATTTCCATTGTGGTCCTTGTATTTCCATTGTGGTCCTTGTATTTCCATTGTGGTCCTTGTATTTCTATTGGGGCCCTTGTTATTTCCACTGGGGTCCTTGTTATTTCCATTGGAATCCTTGTTATTTCCACTGGGGTCCTTGTTATTTCCATTGGGACACTTATTTTCAATGGGGTACTTGTTATTTCCACTGGGGTACTTGTTATTTCCACTGGGGTACTTGTTATTTCCACTGGGGTACTTTATTTCCACTGTTGAGGCCCCTTGTTATTTCTATTGGAGTCCTTGTTATTTCCACTGGGACACTTGCTATTTCCACTGGGGTCACCTCCCCCCTCTCATACACCCACCATGGCTTCAGTAATTCTCACTACAAAACCATTAGAGAATTGTTAAAAATGCCAAACTCCTGCAAAACTGTAGACAGCTGGAGTTTGTTGCAATGCAACTGAAAGATGTAATAGATTTTGTGTTGGTGAAGCAATCATGCAGAGTGTAGCAACAGCGACTCTGTGATCCCTTATAACGTACACTGACGTTTCGCGGACTGTGCGAAATGTATCTGTTTTATCATGGAAACGAGCGGGCGAAACCGCAGACATTAGTCACACACTGAAACATAATACGCAACACTAACACAACACTCACCAATCAACATTAACACAGCAACACAAACCCAAACCTCATCTCCCTGACGTTGACAGCATCCCGGCCCCGCCCTCTTGTGACACCACCTCCATCTCACCTCATCCCACATATTTCCCTACTGTACTAAACACTACTGTTGCGACTTTCTACATACTCACTAAAGCCTCACTATTTCTTCAACCTCACAGAAAAAGATCCCTCTTTCCCCTCCTCAAAAAAGTCTTTGCAAATTCTAAGTGAAGTTTACATATCTCGGAGTTTACACTGCCCAGGTTTACTCCGCTGAAAATCCTGATTATTAAGAGACTTTTAATGTGCGATTTATTCTTGACTGACGAGTCACTGAGACTCTTGAATGCGACTCTTCATAATAAGAGTCAAGACTCTCGTTTATTGAAGGCTTAGGCTTTGATCTTTTGTAAGACTTTTATTCTTGTATTGAATCCTTTCTAAGAACTGTCAAGTAGACTGGAGCTTAACTGTCACTGGTGTGTCTGACAGTGCTGTCAACTAGTCTTATGTGTTGCTAGAGTGTCTGACAGTGTTGTGAACTAGTCTTATGTGTTACTAGAGTGTCTGACAGTGCTGTGAACTAGTGTTATGTGTTACTAGTGTGTCTGACAGTGCTGTCAACTAGTCTTGTGTTGCTAGAGTGTCTGACAGTGCTGTGAACTAGTGTTATGTGTTACTAGAGTGTCTGACAGTGCTGTGAACTAGTGTTATGTGTTACTAGTGTGTCTGACAGTGCTGTCAACTTGTCTTGTGTTGCTAGAGTGTCTGACAGTGCTGTGAACTAGTGTTATGTTGCTAGAGTGTCTGACAGTGCTGTGAACTAGTGTTATGTGTTACTAGTGTGTCTGACAGTGCTGTGAACTAGTGTTATGTGTTACTAGTGTGTCTGACAGTGCTGTGAACTAGTGTTATGTGTTACTAGTGTGTCTGACAGTGCTGTGAACTAGTGTTATGTGTTACTAGTGTGTCTGACAGTGCTGTGAACTAGTGTCTATAGTGTTACTAGTGTTCTGACAGTGCTGTGAACTAGTGTCTAGTGTTGAACTAGTGTGTCTGACAGTGTGTGAACTAGTGTGTATGACAGTGCTGTGAAGTAGTGTATCTGACAGTGTGTGAACTAGTGTATTGTTACTAGTGTCTGCAGGAACTAGTGTCTGAAGTGTTGAACTAGTGTATCTGACAGTGTTGTGAACTAGTGTGTCTGACAGTGCTGTGAACTAGTGTGTCTGACAGTGTTGTGAACTAGTGTATCTGACAGTGTTGTGAACTAGTGTGTCTGACAGTGTTGTGAACTAGTGTATCTGACAGTGTTGTGAACTAGTGTATCTGACAGTGTTGTGAACTAGTGTGTCTGACAGTGTGTGAACTAGTGTGTCTGACAGTGTGTGAACTAGTGTGTCTGACAGTGTTGTGAACTAGTGTGTCTGACAGTGTTGTGAACTAGTGTGTCTGACAGTGTTGTGAACTAGTGTATCTGACAGTGTTGTGAACTAGTGTTCTGACATGTACTAGATGCTGTTGAACTAGTGTATCTGACAGTGTCGTGTGTGAACTAGTGTGTCTGACAGTGTTGTGAACTAGTGTATCTGACAGTGTTGTGAACTAGTGTATCTGACAGTGACGTGTGTGAACTAGTGTGTCTGACAGTGACGTGTGTGAACTAGTGTGTCTGACAGTGACGTGTGTGAACTAGTGTGTCTGACAGTGCTTGTGAACTAGTGTATCTGACAGTGTTGTGAACTAGTGTATCTGACAGTGTTGTGAACTAGTGTATCTGACAGTGTTGTGAACTAGTGTTCTGACAGTGTGGAACAGTGTGTAGTGAACTAGTGTGTCTGACAGACGTGTGTGAACTAGTGTGTCTGACAGTGTGTGAACTAGTGTGTCTGACAGTGCTTGTGAACTAGTGTCTGACAGTGTTGTGAACTATGTATCTGACAGTGTGGAACTAGTGTATCTGACAGTGCTTGTGAACTAGTGTAGTCTGACAGTACGTGTGAACTAGTTTTCCTGACAGTGACTTGTGAACTAGTGTACTGACAGTGCTGTGAACTAGTGACTGACAGTGTGTGAACTAGTCATCAGACAGTAACTTGAACAGGAAACTAGACTAAGTCACACACTAGATCACTAAAAGTCCGAACTCACTAAGCCACACACGTCACTAAAAGTCCACCAGTCACTAAGACACACGTCACTAAAGCCACACACGTCACTAAAAGTCCACACAGTCACTAAAAGCACACAGTCTAAAGTCCACTCAAAGTCCACACACACGTCACTAAAAGTCCACACACTCACTAAAGTAGTCCACACACACTCACTAAAAGTCAACACACGTCACTAAAAGTCCACACACACTCACTAAAAGCCACACACGTCACTAAAAGTCCAACACACGTCACTAAGCACACACACTCACAAAAGTCCACACACGTCACTAAAAGTCCACACACACTAAGTCACATACTAAAGTCCACACACACGTCACTAAAAGTCCACACACACGTCACTAAAAGTCACTACTACACCGTCACTAAAAGTCCACACACACTCACTAAAGTCCACACACGTCACTAAAGTCCAACACACTCACTAAAAGTCCCACACACTCACTAAAAGTCCACACACGTCACTAAAAGTCCACACACACTCACTAAAAGTCCACACACACTCACTAAAAGTCCAACACACTCACTAAAAGCCCACACACTCACTAAAAGTCCACACACACTCACTAAAAGTCCAACACACTAAGCCCACACATCACTAAAAGTCCACACACACGTCACTAAAAGTCCACACACACGTCACTAAAAGTCCACACACACGTCACTAAAAGTCCACACACACGTCACTAAAAGTCCAAACACACGTCACTAAAAGTCCAACACACGTCACTAAAAGCCCACACACACGTCACTAAAAGTCCACACACACGTCACTAAAAGTAACCCACTAAAATCACCCCGTCACTAAAAGCCACACCGTCACTAAAAGTCCACACACACGTCACTAAAAGCCCACACACGTCACTAAAAGTCCACACACTCACTAAAAGTCCAAACACGTCACTAAAAGTCCAACACACGTCACTAAGCCACACACACTCACTAAAGTCCACACACGTCACTAAAAGCCAACACACGTCACTAAAGCCCACACACACGTCACTAAAAGCCCACACACGTCACTAAAAGTCCACACACGTCACTAAAAGCCAACACACCTCACTAAAAGTCCACACACGTCACTAAAGTCCAACACACTCACTAAAAGCCCACACACGTCACTAAAAGTCCACACACACGTCACTAAAAGTCCACACACACTCACTAAAAGTCCACACACACGTCACTAAAAGTCCACACACGTCACTAAAAGTCCACACACACGTCACTAAAAGTCCAACACACGTCACTAAAAGTCCACACACGTCACTAAAAGTCCACACACACGTCACTAAAAGCCACACACACGTCACTAAAAGTCCAAACACACGTCACTAAAAGTCCACACACACGTCACTAAAAGTCCACACACACGTCACTAAAAGTCCAAACACACGTCACTAAAAGTCCAAACACACTCACTAAAAGTCCACACACTCACTAAAAGTCCACACACCTCACTAAAAGCCACACACACTCACTAAAAGTCCAACACACGTCACTAAAAGTCCACACACCTCACTAAAAGCCACACACGTCACTAAAAGTCCAACACACGTCACTAAAAGCCCACACACACGTCACTAAAAGCCACACACGTCACTAAAAGTCCACAAGTCACTAAAAGTCCACACACACGTCACTAAAAGTCCACACACACTCACTAAAAGTCCACACACACTCACTAAAAGCCACACACACCACTAAAAGTCCACACACGTCACTAAAAAGTCCAAACACACGTCACTAAAAGTCCACACACGTCACTAAAAGTCCACACACACCACTAAAAGTCCACACACGTCACTAAAAGTCCACACACTCACTAAAAGCCACAACACGTCACAAAAGTCCAACACACGTCACTAAAAGCCACACACAGTCACTAAAACCACACACACTCTAAAAGCCACACACACGTCACTAAAAGCCCACAAGTCACTAAAAGCCACACACACTAAAAGTCCACACACACTCACTAAAAGCCACACACACTCATAAAAGCCACACACACGTCACTAAAAGTCCAAACACACGTCACTAAAAGTCAACACCGTCACTAAAGCCACACACACGTCACTAAAAGTCCACACAGTCACAAAAGTCCAACACTCACTAAAAGTCCACACACGTCACTAAAGCCCACACACGTCACTAAAAGTCCACACACACGTCACTAAAAGCCAACACACGTCACTAAAAGCCACACACGTCACTAAAAGCACACACACGTCACTAAAAGCCACACACACGTCACTAAAAGCCACACACACGACTAAAAGTCCAACACACGTCACTAAAAGTCCACACACACGTCACTAAAGCCAACACACGTCACTAAAAGTCCAACACACGTCACTAAAAGCCACACACGTACTAAAAGTCCAAACACACGTCACTAAAAGTACACAACGTCACTAAAAGTCCAAACACCTCACTAAAAGTCCACACACCACTAAAAGCCAAACACACGTCACTAAAAGTCCACACGTCACTAAAAGCCACACACGTCACTAAAAGTCCACACACACGTCACTAAAAGTCCAACACGTCACTAAAAGCCACACACACTCACAAGTCCACACACACGTCACTAAAAGTCCAAACACACGTCACTAAAAGTCCAAACACACGTCACTAAAAGCCACACACAGTCACTAAAAGCCACACACACGCACTAAAAGCCCACACACGTCACTAAAAGTCCAACACTCAAAAGTCACACACACGTCACTAAAAGCCACACACGTCAAAAAGCCACACACGTCACTAAAAGTCCACAGTCATTAAAAGTCCAAAAGTCACTAAAAGTCCACACACGTCACTAAAAGTCCACAACAGTCACTAAAAGTCCAACACACGTCACTAAAAGCCACACACACGTCACTAAAGCCACAACAGTCACTAAAAGTCCACACACGTCACAAAAGTCCACACACGTCACAAAAGCCACAACCACTAAAAGCCAAACCACGTCACTAAAGTCCACACCACGTCACTAAAAGCCACACGTACTAAAGTCCAAAAAGTCCAAACAACACGTCACTAAAAGCCCACACACTCACTAAAGTCCAACACACGTCACTAAAAGTCCAAACACACGTCACTAAAAGTCCAAACACACGTCACTAAAAGCCCACACACGTCACTAAAAGTCCACACACACGTCACTAAAAGTCCACACACGTCACTAAAAGCCACACACCGTCACTAAAAGTCCACACACGCACAAAAGTCCACACACCCTAAAAGCCACACACACGTCACTAAAAGTCCACACACACGTCACTAAAAGTCCACACACACGTCACTAAAAGCCCACACACGTCACTAAAAGTCCACACACACGTCACTAAAAGTCCACACACACGTCACTAAAAGTCCACACACACGTCACTAAAAGTCCACACACACGTCACTAAAAGTCCACACACACGTCACTAAAAGTCCACACACACGTCACTAAAAGTCCACACACACGTCACTAAAAGTCCACACACACGTCACTAAAAGCCCACACACACGTCACTAAAAGTCCACACACGTCACTAAAGTCACACACACACTCACAAAACACACACGTCACTAACAGTCCACACACACGTCACTAAAAGCCCACACACACGTCACTGAAAACCCACACACACACACACACACAAAACACACATACACACAGACACAGACACACAAACACACACACACACACAAAACATACATACAAAACACACATACACACAGACACACACACAAACACACACACACTCACACACACACACATTCAATCACATTAACGTCTTACAAACAGATTCACCAAGACTACATCCCTATATTATAAATCCGGATAAATGAAGTTACTTACCAGGATTACACTCTGTAACTACACAGAAGTCCCTATTAACACTACACACCTATCAATTATACTAAAGGATATTACATTTCAGTGTATTTACCAGGATAACACTGTAGTGTATATAACAGATATACGTCCCTGTGTATATACACAGATACACACCTGTCAGTGTATATATACAGGGATATACCCCTTTCAGTGTATATACACAGGGATACACACCTGTCAGTGTATATATACAGGATATACCTCTCAGTGTATATACACAGATACACACCTGTCAGTGTATATTAACAGGGATACACACCTGTCAGTGTATATGCACAGGGATACACACCTGTCAGTGTATATATAGGAGATACACACCTGCAGTGTATATACACAGGATACACACCTGTCAGAAGTGATATACAGGACACACCTGTAAGTGTAAATACACATCTGTAAGTGTATATTCGGAGAGAGAGAGACAGACAGACAGACAGAGAGAGAGAGCAGAGAGAGAGAGAGACAGAAGAGAGAAGACAGAGAGAGAGAGAGAACAGACAGAAGAGAGAGAGAGAGACAGACAGAAGAGAAGAAGACAGACAGAGAGAGAGACAGACAGAGACAGACAGACAGAGAGAGAAAAAGACAAAAGAAGATAGACAGATAGAGAGAGAGAGAAGAGAGAGAGAAGAGAGAGAGACAGACAGACAGAGAGAGAGAGAGAGACAGACAGACAGACAGACAGAGAGACAGACAGAGAAAGAGCGAGACAGAGAGAGAGAGAGAGGGAGAGAGAGAGAGGGAGAGAGAGAGAGAGAGAGAGAGAGAGAGAGAGAGAGAGAAGAGAGAGAGAGAGAGAGAGAGAGAGAGAGAGAGAGACAGCTGTTGCTGTCACCTTGTTGCTCTTTGTTAGACATCGCTGAGTGGCTGTTGTCTGAGCGTCTCTCTCTCGCTACTGCTGCTGTCAGAGCACCTCTCTGATTGCCTGCTGTCACAGCATCTCTCTGAGTGTCTGCTGTCACAGTTCTCTGATTGTTTGCTGTCACAGTATCTCTCTGACTGTCTGTTGTCACACTTCTCTGATTGCCTGCTGTCACAGCCCCTGTCTGTCTGGTGTCACAGCCCCTGTCTGTCCGCTGTCATAGCCTCTATCTGTCTGCTGTCACAGCACCTCTCTGATTACCTGATGTCAGAGCAGCTGTCTGTCTGCTGTCAGCGCGACTCATTAACTGCTCTGAGCGCAGTTATCTGATTGCCTGCTGTTAGAATCCTCTCTGATCACCCAGTGATCAACACTCCCCATATAATGTCAATATTTACACACTCACATGAAACAAGGAATCCACTAGCAAGAATATTCAATAATAATAATAATAATAATAATAATAATAATAATAATAATAATAATAATAATAGCAAAAACAACAACAGCAATAATAATTATAAAAATAATAATTAAAATAATTAAAAGAGATATTATTATTATTATTACTATATTATTATTAATTTGTGACCCACAACAGTCTACTAACACCCAGGTTCTTACTGACTGCTAGGGGAACAGCGACAGTAGGTGTGTTAGTACTATGTTGTGTGCTTCCCCGCCTCTCCAGGGTGTCGATTACTGCTCTGGACCGAACACTTATCCATGTAGGTGTGTTGTAGTAGTAGTTGTTGTTGCATGTGGTGTGTCATGCTGTGTGCCTTGTTTGTGTGTGTGTGGTGTTTGTGTGTTGTGTTGTGTGCATCTTTGTGTGTGGTGTGTTGTGTGGTGTGTGTGTGTGTGTGTGTGTGTGTTGTGTGTGTGTGTGTGTTTGTGTGTGTGTGTTTGTGTGTGTGTTGTGTGTTAGTGTTTGTGTGTCTGGCGTGGTGTTTGTGTGCTGTTGTTGTGTGTGTGTGTGTGTGTGTGTGTTGTGTGTGTTTCGTCGTGTGTGTGTTTGAGTGCTTGTGCGTGAGCGGGCTTTCGCACTGGCCACGGTGTGGTGTGTGTGTGTGTGTGTGTGTGTGTGTGTGTGTGTGTGTGTGTGTGTGTGTTGTGATGTGTGTGTTTGGAGTGCTTGGATGCATGCACGATTCTGACTGGCAAGACTCCGATGAGTGAGAGAGAGAGAAGAGAGAGAGAGAGAGAGAGAGAGCAGGTAAAGATCAAGATTCCTTATAAAGCCCACACTGTGCTGAGACAGTATTGTGTTCCCTGCCCACCACCACCCACCACGGCCACCATTGCCCACAACTGCTCAGTACTGCCCACCACCACCCACCACGGCCACCATTGCCCACACTGCTCAGTACTGCCCACCACCACCCACCACGGCCACCATTGCCCACAACTGCTCAGTACTGCCCACCACCACCCACCACGGCCACCATTGCCCACAACTGCTCAGTACTGCCCACCACCACCCACCACGGCCACCATTGCCCACAACTGCTCAGTACTGCCCACCACCACCCACCACGGCCACCATTGCCCACAACTGCTCAGTACTGCCCACGACTGCTCAGTACTGCCCACCACTACCCACTACTCCTCATTACTGCCCCGTACTGTCCATCACTGCCCACCTCTGCCCACTAAGGCTCACTCTTTCCCACCACTACCCACTACTGCCCACCTCTACCCACCACTGCTCACCTCTGCCACCACTGCCTACTACTGCCCAACACTGCCTACTGCTGCCCACCCCTGCCCATTATTGCCTACTATTGCACTTCACTGCCTGCTACTACGTACTACTTCCCACCACTGCCTACTACTGCCCACCACTGCCTACTACTGCCCACCACTGCCGACCCCTGCCCACCGTCGCCCACTCTTGCCTATTATTATTATAGGGAAGCGTTAAACGCATATGAATCATTCAGCGCCCTGTAAAACAAGAGATAAATCAGATTTTGATCCGAGGAAGAGGATCGCAGCTCCATTTCCCTGGATCAAGAACCCCCTTCCCCCCGTTTTCTTTGCAAATTTTTAGAGTCGACGTTAAAAAACAGGATTTTTCCGTTTATTTTTTCTCCCGTTTTTTATCTCTGTTTACTTACCCGTTGGGCTGTGTACCCGTTGCTCTCATCCGTTTAAAAATAAACAGTAAGGACGGATTGATGTACTGGCCTAGTTTTGTGTGTAGGGGTCGGAACATGGCTCCTCTGTGTGTGCAGTTTATATGTATATGTATATGTGTAGTGTGTGTGTGTGTATGTGTGTACTCACCTAGTTGTGGTTGCAGGGGTCGAGTCACAGCTCCTGGCCCCGCCTCTTCAATGATTGCTACTAGGTCCTCTCTCTCCATGCTCCATGAGCTTTATCAAACCTCGTCTTAAAACTATGTATGGTTCCTGCCTCCACTACGTCACTTTCTAGGCTATTCCACTTCCTGACAATTCTATGACTGAAGAAATACTTCCTAACATCCTTTTGACTCATAGGAGTCTTCAACTTCCAACTGTGTCCCCTTGTTTCTGTGTCCCCTCTCTGGAACATCTTGTCTCTGTCCACCTTATCTATTCCTCGCAGTATTTTATATGTCGTTATCATGTCTCCCCTAACCCTCCTGTCCTCTAGTGTCGTCAGGCCGATTTCCCTTAACCTTTCTTCGTAGGACAATCCCCTTAGCTCTGGGACTAGTCTTGTTGCAAACCTTTGCACTTTCTCTAGTTTCTTGACGTGCTTGACCAGGTGGGGGTTCCAAACTGGTGCTGCATACTCCAGTATGGGCCTGACGTATATGGTGTACAGAGTCTTGAATGATTCCTTAGTGAGGTATTGGAATGCTATTCTTAGGTTTGCCAGCCGCCCGTATGCTGCAGCAGTTATCTGATTGATGTGTGCCTCAGGAGATGTGCTCGGTATTATACTCACCCCAAGATCTTTTTCTTTGAGTGAGGTTTGCAGTCTTTGGCCACCTAGACTGCGGTCTTCTTTGCCCTTCCCCGATCTTCATGACTACATTTGGCAAGGTTAAATTCAAGGAGCCAGTTACTGGACCAGGCTTGTAGCCTGTCCAGGTCTCTTTGTAGTCCTGCCTGATCCTCGACTGATTTAATTCTTCTCATTAACTTCACATCATCTGCAAACAGGGACACTTCTGAATCTATCCTTTCCGTTATGTCATTCACATATACCAAAAACAGTACCGGTCCCAGGACTGACCCTTGTGGAACCCCACTCGTCACAGGTGCCCACTTTGACACCTCGTCACGTACCATGACTCGTTGTTGCCTCCCTGTCAGATATTCTCTGATCCATTGCAGTGCCTTTCCTGTTACGTGTGCCTGATCCTCTAGCTTTTGCATTAACCTCTTGTGAGGAACTGTGTCGAACGCCTTCTTGCAGTCCAAGAACATGCAGTCTATCCACCCCTCTCTCTCGTGTCTTACTTTTGTTACCTTCTCATAAAACTCCAGTAGGTTTGTGACAGAGGATTTTTCTTTCCTGAAACAGTGCTGTTGTCGTTTATATGCTTGTGTCTTTCTAGGTGCTCCACCACTCTCCTCCTGATGATCTTCTCCATGACTTTGTATACTATACACGTCAGTGACACAGTTCTGTAATTTAATACCTCATGTCTGTCTCCTTTCTTAAAAATTGGGACTACATTTGCCATCTTCCACACCTCAGGTAGTTGCCCTGTTTCAATGGATGTGTTGAAGATTTTTGTTAGTGGCACACACAACATCTCTGCTCCCTCTCTAAGGACCCACGTAGAAATGTTGTCAGGTCCCACCGCTTTTGAGGTATCGAGTTCCACAGCAGCTTCTTCACTTCCTCCTCGGTTGTGTGTATTTCATCCAGCACTTGTTGGTATACCTCCCTATTCTGAATTCCTGTCTCCTCTGTAAATACTTCTTTAAATCTCATGTTAAGCTCCTCACATACCTCTTGGTCGTTTCTTGTGAACTCCCCACCTTCCTTCCTCAGCCTGATTACCTGGTCCTTGACTGTTGTTTTCCTCCTGATGTGTCTGTACAACAGCTTCGGGTCAGACTTGACTTTTGATGCTATATCATTTTCGTATTGTCGCTGAGCCTCCCTTCTTACCTGTGCATATTCGTTTCTGGCTCTTCGGCAAATCTCTTTATTTTCCTGGGTCCTTTGTCTTCTGTACTTTTTCCATTCTCTAGTGCACTTAGTTTTTGCCTCCCTACACCTTTTGGTGAACCAAGGACTCGTTCTGGTCTTCCCATTACTTCTGTGTGTACTCACCTAATTGTGGTTGCAGGGGTCGATACTCAGCTCCTGGCCCCGCCTCTTCGCTGTCCGCTACTGGGTCTCTGCTCTCCCTGCTCCATGAGCTTTATCATACCTTGTCTTAAAACTATGTGTGTGTGTGTGTGTGTGTGTGTGTGTGTGTGTGTGTTGTGTCTGTGTCTGTGTGTGTCTGTGTGTCTGTGTGTGTGTGTGTGTGTGTCTGTGTGTGTGTGTGTGTGTGTGAGTGTGAGTGAGTGAGATACAGTGCTGTATGTATGTACACTGTATACACTGAGAGATACAATGTTCTGTGTATATACACTGACAGATACAATGTTCTGTGTATATACACTGACAGATACAATGTTCTGTGTATATACACTGAGAGATACAATGTTCTGTGTATATACACTGAGAGATACAATGTTCTGTGTATATTCACTGAGAGATACAATGTTCTGAGTATATACACTGAGAGATACAATGTTCTGTGTATATACACTGAGAGATACAATGTTCTGTGTATATACACTGAGAGATGCAATGTTCTGTGTATATACACTGAGAGATGCAATGTTCTGTGTATATACACTGAGAGATACAATGTTCTTTGTATATACACTGAGAGATACAATGTTCTGTGTATATACACTGAGTGATACAATGTTCTGTGTATATACACTGAGAGATACAATGTTCTGTGTATATACACTGAGAGATACAATGTTCTGTGTATATACACTGAGAGATACAATGTTCTGTGTATATACACTGAGAGATACAATGTTCTATGTATATACACTGAGAGATACAATGTTCTGTGTATATACACTGAGAGATACACTGTTCTGTGTATATACACTGAGAGATACACTGTTCTGTGTATATACACTGAGAGATACAATGTTCTGTGTATATACACTGAGAGATACAATGTTCTGTGTATATACACTGAGAGATACAATGTTCTGTGTATATACACTGAGAGATACACTGTTCTGTGTATATACACTGAGAGATACAATGTTCTGTGTATATACACTGAGAGATACACTGTTCTGTGTATATACACTGAGAGATACAATGTTCTGTGTATATACACTGAGAGATACAATGTTCTGTGTATATCACTGGAGATCAATGTTCTGTGTATATACACTGAGAGATACACTGTTCTGTGTATATACACTGAGAGATACAATGTTCTGTGTATATACACTGAGAGATACAATGTTCTGTGTATATACACTGAGAGATACAATGTTCTGTGTATATACACTGAGAGATACAATGTTCTGTGTATATACACTGAGAGATACAATGTTCTGTCTATATACACTGAGAATACAATGTTCTGTGTATATACACTGAGAGATACAATGTTCTGTGTATATACACTGGAGATACAATGTTCTGTGTATATACACTGAGAGATACAATGTTCTGTGTATATACACTGAGAGATACAATGTTCTGTGTATATACACTGAGAGATACACTGTTCTGTGTATATACACTGAGAGATACAATGTTCTGTGTATATACACTGAGAGATACAATGTTCTGTGTATATACACTGAGAGATACACTGTTCTGTGTATATACACTGAGAGATAGTGTCCCGTAGCTCGATCGCTAGCGCACTCAGCTCACACACTGAGGTCCAAGGTTCGAATCTCCTCCGGTACGGCTGAAAAACATTAGGGACGTGTTTCCATGTGACACCTGCTGTCCTTGTTCACCCATCAGTAAAATGGGTACCTGGGTGTTAGTGGACTGGTGTGGGTCGCATCCTGGGACAAAACTGACCTAATTTGCGGGAAATGCTGTGTATAACAAGAGGCTTTCTGTATAGTAGTATGTCACTGATGTCAGCTATGTTGTGTATACCTTGTACATGTACTTGTATTAAATAAAGATATTATTATTATTATGTATATACACTGAGAAATAGTGCTGTGTATATACACTGAGAGATACTATGTTCTGTTTATACACTGAGAAATACACATTCATTTAAATATACACAGAGATACATACCTCTCTTGGCATATATATTGATATACACAAACCTCTCAGTGTAGTATATACTTCGCTAAGTGTATCTCAGTCCTACCCAAGCATTTTATAAGTATACACTGACCTGATATACCAACTCATAGTATGTTATACACTGCCATATATACCTTATAAACTGTGTATTTCACACTGACACTACAGTGGTCAGCACTACCAGTATATACTGGTGTTGACACTACAGTGGTCAGCACTACCAGTATATACTGGTGTTGACACTACAGTGGTCAGCACTACCAGTATATACTGGTGTTGACACTACAGTG
>WNWK01001154.1:145000-232500 GCA_009830355.1 Cherax destructor | reverse complement strand
AAGGCATTATTCCCACAGTGCCAGGCACTTGAGCACATGTGGTGAACTGTGCCACCAACACCATCACAGTCTATGATACAGTCTCGTATCAGTCTCCTGCCATATAGTCTATGGTACAGTCTACTATGGTACAGTCTATGGTACGGTCTCTTATATTAGAGTACTGTACCATAGAATACTGTATGATACAGTAGTATTTATGTCACTGTCGTATATACTTTGCTATCTAGACTGTCACCACATATATACCATGTTTTCCAGACTGTCACCCACATATATACCATGTTTTCCAGACTGTCACCACATATATACCATGTTTCCAGACTGTCACCCACATATATACCATGTTTTCCAGACTGTCACCACATATATACCATGTTTCCAGACTGTCACCACATATATACCATGTTTCCAGACTGTCACCCACATATATACCATGTTTTCAGACTGTCACCCATATATATACCATGTTTCCAGACTGTCACCCACATATATACCATGTTTCCAGACTGTCACCCACATATATACCATGTTTTCAGACTGTCACCCACATATATACCATGTTTCCAGACTGTCACCCACATATATACCATGTTTTCAGACTGTCACCCACATATATACCATGTTTCCAAACTGTCACCCACATATATACCATGTTTCCAGACTGTCACCCACATATATACCATGTTTTCAGACTGTCACCCACATATATACCATGTTTTCAGACTGTCACCACATATATACCATGTTTCCTAGACTGTCACCATATATATACCATGTTTTCAGGCTGTCACCTACATATATACCATGTTTCCAGACTGTCACCCACATATATACCATGTTTCCAGACTGTCACCACATATATACCATGTTTCCTAGACTGTCACCACATATATACCATGTTTTCAGACTGTCACCTACATATATACAATGTTTCCTAGACTGTCACCACATATATACCATGTTTCCGAGACTGTCACCACATATATACCATGTTTTCAGACTGTCACCCACATATATACAATGTTTCCTAGACTGTCACCACATATATACCATGTTTCCTAGACTGTCACCACATATATACCATGTTTCCTAGACTGTCACCACGTATATACCATGTTTTCAGACTGTCACCACATATATACCATGTTTCCTAGACTGTCACCACATATATACCATGTTTCCTAGACTGTCACCACATATATACCATGTTTTCAGACTGTCACCACATATATACCATGTTTCCTAGACTGTCACCACATATATACCATGTTTCCTAGACTGTCACCACATATATACCATGTTTTCAGACTGTCACCACATATATACCATGTTTCCTAGACTGTCACCACATATATACCATGTTTCCTAGACTGTCACCACATATATACCATGTTTTCAGACTGTCACTACATATATACCATGTTTCCTAGACTGTCACCACATATATACCATGTTTTCAGACTGTCACCACATATATACCATGTTTCCTAGACTGTCACCCTCATATATATTTTGTCTTCTAGATTTTCTTAAACGTTCCACATTAATGTCTAACTTTAAACATTAAACTTTGCAAAAATAAATTCTCTTAACTTTACTCAAAATTTGCTAAACACTTACTTAACATATATATATATATATATATATATATATATAATCTTTTACCCGTAGTTTTAAACCCCACAACCCACAAAGCTTGAAATTAAACCTTTAAATACCTGTTTTTGGTGGGTTTAAAGTCTATCTACTACACGAGGGTCATTAAGGCTGCACGCCACCTGTCAACAATACTTTAATACCTAAAATACTGATTAAACTCTCAGTGTATATACACATTTGTATAGTGTGTATATATATTTACAGTATATACACTGAGGGATGTATATATATATATCAGTGTATATACCCTAAGACTTTACTCTTACAACTAAAATATTCTTGACTTAATGACCTTCGAGTAGTAGATAGAATTTAAACCTAATGAACCAACCATGGTGTAGTAGGTAGACTTTAATCCCAATAAAATACCGCTCAATAGTTTATCCGTATATATCAATGCTACTTTCAAGGGGAAGCGCTAAACACGCAAGGGTCGCACAGGGGAATGAGATTAGGTAACCAGGGTCGACCTGGAGAAGGTAACTCCCGTCCCTCGGATCAAGAACCCTTCACCAACACACCTCCCTAGAAGGAGTGTTTACTCATACAGTTAAGCTCACAATATTGTTTGCTTACAATATTAAGCTCAGAATATTGTTTGCTTACAATATTAAGCTCAGAATATTGTTTGCTTACAATATTAAGCTCAGAATATTGTTTGCTTACAATATTAAGCTCAGAATATTGTTTGCTTACAATATTAAGCTCAGAATATTGTTTGCTAACAATATTAAGCTCAGAATATTGTTTTCTTACAATATTAAGCTCAGAATATTGTGAGCAAACAATATTGTGAGCTTAATATTGTGAGCAAACAATATTGTGAGCTTAATATTGTGAGCAAACAATACTGTGAGCTTAATATTGTGAGCAAACAATACTGTGAGCTTAATATTGTGAGCAAACAATACTGTGAGCTTAATATTTTGAGCAAACAATATTAAGCTCAGAATATTCTTTGCTTACAATATTAAGCTCACAGTATTGTTTTCTCACAATATTAGGCTCACAGTATTGTTTGCTCACAATATTGTTTGCTCACAATATTAAGCTCACAGTATTGTTTGCTCACAATATTGTTTGCTCACAATATTAAGCTCACAGTATTGTTTGCTCACAATATTAAGCTCACAGTATTGTTTGCTCACAATATTAAGCTCACAGTATTGTTTGCTCACAATATTAAGCTCACAGTATTGTTTGCTCACAATATTAAGCTCACAATATTGTTTGCTCACAATATTAAGCTCACAGTATTGTTTGCTCACAATATTAAGCTCACAGTATTGTTTGCTCACAATATTAAGTTCACAATATTGTTTGCTCACAATATTAAGCTCACAGTATTGTTTGCTCAAAATATTAAGCTCACAGTATTGTTTGCTCACAATACTGTTTGCTCAAAATATTAAGCTCACAGTATTGTTTGCTCACAATATTGTTTGCTCACACAATTAAGCTCACAGTATTGTTTGCTCACGATATTAAGCTCACAATATTGTTTGCTCACAATATTAAGCTCACAATATTAAGCTCACAGTATTGTTTGCTCACACAATTAAGCACACAATATTGTTTGCTCACAATATTAGCTCACAGTATTGTTTGCTCACAATATTAAGCTCACAGTAATGTTTGCTCACAATATTAGGCTCACAATATTGTTTGCTCACAATATTAAGGTCACAGTATTGTTTGCTCACAATATTAAGCTCACAATATTGTTTGCTCACAATATTAGCTCACAATATTAAGCTCACAGTATTGTTTGCTCACACAATTAAGCTCACAATATTAAGCTCACAGTATTGTTTGCTCACAATATTAAGCTCACAGTATTGTTTGCTCACAATATTAAGCTCACAGTATTGTTTGCTCACAATATTAAGCTCACAGTATTGTTTGCTCACAATATTGTTTGCTCACAATATTAGGCTCACAATATTAAGCTCACAGTATTGTTTGCTCACACAATTAAGCTCACAATATTAAGCTCACATTATTGTTTGCTCACAATATTAAGCTCACAGTATTGTTTGCTCACAATATTGTTTGCTGTCAATATTAAGCTCACAGTATTGTTTGCTCACAATATTAAGATCACAGTATTGTTTGCTCACACAATTAAGCTCACACAAAGCCACGTCTCTTAGCGCAAAATATAATAGATGGTCTTGTATATGTCAGGGGTAACAAGTACAATTTGTGTCTGCTGTGTCTTGTGCGTCTGCTGTGTGTTGTCGCTGTGTCTGCTGTGTCTTGTTGTTGTGTTTGCTGTGTCTTGTTGTTGTTTTGTCTGATGTGTCTTGTTGTTGTGTCTGCTGTGTGATGTTGTTGTGTCTGCTGTGTTGTCGCTGTGTCTGCTGTGTCTTGTTGTTGTTGTGTCTGCTTGTCTTGTTGTTGTGTCTACTGTGTCTTGTTGTTGTGTCTGCTGTGTGATGTTGTTGTGTCTGCTGTGTGATGTTGTTGTGTCTGCTGTGTCTTGTTGTTGTTTTGTCTGCTGTGTCTTGTTGTTGTGTCTGCTGTGTGATGTTGTTGTGTCTGCTGTGTCTGCTTGTCTTGTTGTTGTTGTTGTGTCTGCTGTGTGATGTTGTTGTGTCTGCTGTGTCTTGTTGTTGTTTTGTCTGCTGTGTCTTATTGTTGTGTCTGCTGTGTCTTGTTGTTGTGTCTGCTTGTCTTGTTGTTGTTGTTGTTGTGTCTGCTGTGTCTTGTTGTTGTGTTTGCTGTGTCTTGTTGTTGTGTCTGCTGTGTCTTGTTGTTGTGTTTGCTGTGTCTTGTTGTTGTTTTGTCTGCTGTGTCTTGTTGTTGTGTCTGCTGTGTGATGTTGTTGTGTCTGCTGTGTGATGTTGTTGTGTCTGCTGTGTGATGTTGCGTCTGCTGTGTGTTCTTGTGTCTTCTGTTTGTTGTTGTGTGTTGATATGTCTGTTGTGTGACGTGTCTGCTGTGTGTTGTTGATGTTGTGTGATGCGTCTGCTGTGTGTTGTTGTTGTTGTTGTTGTTGTTCTGCTGTATGTTGTGTGTTGTTGTTGTGTCTGATGTGTGCTCTTGTTGTGTGATGTGTCTGCTGAGTGTTGTTTTTGTGTCTGATGTGTGTTGTTGTGTCTGCTGTGTGTTGTTGTTTTGTTGTGTCTGCTGTATGTTGTGTCTATGCTATGTGTTGTTGTTGTGTCTGATGTGTGCTCTTGTTGTGTGATGTGTCTGCTGAGTGTTGTTGTTGTGTCTGCTGTGTGTTGTTGTGTCTGTTGTGTGTTATTGTTGTTGTGTTTGCTGTGTCTTGTTGTTGTTGTGTCTGCTTGTCTAATTGTTGTTGTGTCTGCTGTGTCTTGTTGTTGTGTCTGCTGTGTGATGTTGTTGTTGTGTCTGCTGTGTGATGTTGTTGTTGTGTCTGCTGTGTGATGTTGTGTCTGCTGTGTGTTGTTGTGTCTGCTGTGTGTTGTTGTGTCTGCTGTGTGTTGTTGTGTGTTGATATGTCTGTTGTGTGACGTGTCTGCTGTGTGTTGTTGATGTTGTGTGAGGCGTCTGCTGTGTGTTGTTGCTGTTGTTGTGTCTGCTGTGTGTTGTTGTGTCTATGCTGTGTGTTGTTGTTGTTGTTGTTGTTGTGTCTGATGTGTGTTCTTGTTGTGTGATGTACTCACCTAGTTGTGGTTGCAGGGGTCGAGTAATAGTTCCTGCTGAGTGTTGTTGTTGTGTCTGCTGTGTGTTGTTGTGTGTTATTGTTGTTGTGTTTGCTGTGTGTTGTTGTGTGTTATTGTTGTTGTGTTTGCTGTGTGTTGTTTTGTCTGCTGTGTGTTGGTGTTGTTGTGTCTGATGTCTGTTGTTGTGTCTGCTGTGTGTTGTTGTTGTGTCTGCTGTGTGTTGATGTTGTGTCTGCTGTGTGTTGTTGTTGTGTCTGCTGTGTGTTGTTGTGTCTGCTGTGTGTTGTTGTTGTGTCTGTTGTGTGTTGTTGTGTCTGCGGTGTGTTGTTGTGTCTGCTGTGTGTTGTTGTGTCTGCTGTGTTGTTGTGTGTTATTGTTGTTGTGTTTGCTGTGTGTTGTTTTGTCTGCTGTGTTATTGAGTCTGCTGTGTGTTGTGTCTGATGTCTGTTGTTGTGTCTGCTGTGTGTTGTGTATGCAGTGTGTTGTTGTGTCTGCTGTGTGTTTTTGTGTCTGCTGTGTGTTGTTGTTCTGTCTGTTGTGTGTTGTTGTTGTGTCTGCATTGTGTTGTTGTGTCTGCTGTGTGTTGTTGTTGTGTCTGCTGTGTGCTGTTGTTGTGTCTGCTGTGTGTTGTTGTTGTGTCTGCTGTATGTTGTGTCTATGCTGTGTGTTGTTGTTGTGTCTGATGTGTGTTGTTGTGTCTGCTGTGTGTTGTTGTGTCTGCTGTGTGTTGTTGTTGTGTCTGTTGTGTGTTGTTGTTGTGTCTGCAGTGTGTTGTTGTTGTGTCTGCAGTGTGTTGTTGTTGTGTCTGCAGTGTGTTGTTGTGTCTGCAGTGTGTTTTTGTTGTGTCTGCTGTGTGTTGTGTCTGCTGTGTGTTGTTGTTGTGTCTGCTGTGTGTTGTTGTGTCTGCCGTGTGTTGTTGTGTCTGCTGTTTGTTGTTGTGTCTGCTGTGTGTTGTGTGTTGTTGTGTCTGCTGTGTGTTGTTGTTTGCTAGTTCCATGTTAGCTGTCTTTCTCGTTCCTCTTTAATATCTCTGTTATGACTGACAAACATTCCAGATGACGAGAGAGAGAGAGAGAGAGAGAGAGAGAGAGAGAGAGAGAGAGAGAGAGAGAGAGAGAGAGAGAGAGAGAATGAAACGTAGCAAAGAGAGGACACTAACACTTCTCTTTAGGTTCAACATTTTAAGCCTGTGTGTGTTCCTGATTCGTTTATATTCCTCTGGTTTATCTTCCCTACTCTCCCCTGCCTTCCCTACTCTTCCTTACTCTCCCCTGCCTTCCCTACTCTCCCCTGCCTTCCCTACTCTTCCTTACTCTCCCTGCCTTCCCTACTCTCCCCTGCCTTCCCTACTCTCCCCTGCCTTCCCTACTCTCCCCTGCCTTCCTTACTCTCCCCTGCCTTCCCTACTCTCCCCTGCCTTCCCTACTCTCCCCTGCCTTCTCTACTCTCCCCTGCCTTCCCTACGTCATTTTTACACAATAAAAGTATTCCATACACTATCCCACATTCTCGCATCATCATTCCACCAATCATTTCTTTTTCCATTTGCACCTTCCCACACTCCCACACCCACCCACACTCTCCCACACCCACTCACACTCTCCCACACCCACCCACACTCTCCCACACCCACTCACACACCCACCCACACACTCCCACACCCACTCACACTCTCCCACACCCACCCACAAACCCACCCACACTCTCCCACACCCACCCACACTCACACACCCACCCACACTCTCCCACACCCACTCACATTCTCCCACACCCACCCACACTCTCCCACACCCACTCACCACCCACCCACACTCCCACACCCACTCACACTCTCCCACACCCACCCACACTCCCACACTCTCCACACCCACTCACACACCCACCCACACACTCCCACACCCACTCACACTCTCCCACACCCACCCACACTCCCACACTCTCCCACACCCACTCACACACCCACCCACACACTCACACACCCACCCACACTCTCCCACACCCACTCACACTCTCCCACACCCACCCACACTCTCCCACACCCACTCACATACCCACCCACACACTCCCACACCCACTCACACTCCACACTCTCCCACACCCACTCACACCCACCCACACACTCCCACACCCACTCACACTCTCCCACACCCACCCACACACACTCACACACCCACCCACACACTCCCACACCCACTCACACTCTCCCACACCCACCCACACTCTCCACACACACACCACCACCCACCCACACACTCCCACACCCACTCACACTCTCCCACACTCTCCCACAAACCCATCCACACTCTCCCACACCCACCCACACTCACACACCCACCCACACTCTCCCACACCACACCTCCACACCTCCCACACTCTCCCACACCCACTCACACACCCACCCACACACTCCCACACCCACTCACACTCTCCCACACCCACCCACACTCTACCACACCCACTCACACACCCACCCATACACTCTCACACCCACTCACACTCTCCCACACACACACTCCCACACTCTCCCACACCCACCACACTCTCCCACACCCACCCACACTCTCCCACACCCACCCACACTCTCCCACACCCACCCACACTCTCCCACACCCACCCACACTCTCCCACATAGAGTGAGATCAGACTATATTACTCGAAGTTGGAAACTAAAAAGAAAGTTGAATGTAATATAGAGATGGTCATAGACACGACGCACGTGATATACCATTAAAACCACTGTTATGGTCGAAACATCGCCTCATAAAAATGCTACATTTCTATTTACTTACTAGCTGAGTTTCAAGTAGATAGCACGTCTGACTATTACTGAACACAGGATCTAGCCTTCACAATGATAATACGTAATAATAATAATAATAATAATAATAATAATAATAATAATAATAATAATAATAATAATTGTTTGTTAATATATTCCCAGATATTTTAAATTAATAGTTATACCAGAAGTAGATGTTTACGAGACAGGCCAAGAGCTATGATTCGACCCCTGCAGAGACAAACGGGTGAGTACAACACACACACATTATTTCAGGCAATTAAACCCCGGATTCACGGACAGTGAAAACCCGGGTCCACGGACAGTGAAAACCCGGGTCCACGGACAGTGTGAACCAGCGTCCACGTACACGAACTTAGGCCAATTTGCTTAATTTGTTAGTTACGTTCCTTGTTAGTTAAGTTTTCAGTTGGTTGTTTCCTAGTTACTAAAGTCCAAACACTTGTGTTTGTCTTGTTTGCTAAGGCCTCAGCTGACAGCTAAGGCCTCAGCTGACAGCTAAGGCCTCAGCTGACAGCTAAGGCCTCAGCTGACAGCTAAGGCCTCAGCTGACAGTGAGGGAAAATTGTCGTTAAATGATTGCGTAATGCATAATAACCAGTGATTGATGTTGCGTGTTGCAAGGCAGGGTGTGTTGTGTGTACTCACCTATTTGTGCATGCAGGGGTCGATTCATAGCTCCTGGCCCAGACTCTTCACTGGGGGTTACTAGGTCACTCTTCCCGCTACATGAGCTTTATCATACCTCTTCTTAAAGCTATGTATGGATCCTGCCTCCACTACATCGCTTCCCAGAATATTCCACTTCCTGACCACTCTGTGACTGAAGAAATACTTCCTAACATCCCTGTGATTCATCTTAGTCTTCAACTTCCAACTGTGTCCCCTTGTTGCTGTGTCCCATCTCTGGAACATCCTGTCTCTGTCCACCTTGTCGATTCCTCTCAGTATTTTATTTGTCGTTATCATGTAACCCCTATCTCTCCTGTCCTCCAGTGTCGTCAGGTCGATTTCCCTTAACCTCTCCTCATAGGACATGCCCCTTAGCTCAGGGACTAGTCTTCTTGCAAACCTTTGCACTTTCTCTAGTTTTCTTACATGCTTGGCTAGGTGAGGGTTCCAAACTGGTGCTGCATACTCCAATATGGGCCTAACGTACACAGTGTACAGGGTCCTGAACGATTCCTTATTAAGATGTCGGAATGCTGTTCTTAGGTTTGCTAGGCGCCCGTATGCTGCAGCAGTTATTTGGTTGATGTGCGCCTCAGGAGATGTGCCTGGTGCTACACTCACCCCAAGATCCTTTTCCTTGAGTGAGGTTTGTAGTCTCTGGCCCCCTAGACTGTACTCCGTCTGTGGTTTTCTTTGCCCTTTCCCAATCTTCATGACTTTGCACTTGGTGAGGTTGAACTCCAGGAGCCAATTGCTGGACCAGTCTTGCAGCCTGTCCAGATCCCTTTGTAGTTCTGCCTGGTCCTCGTCCGATTGAATTCTTCTCATCAATTTCACATCATCTGCAAACAGGGACACTTCGGAGTCTATTCCTTCCGTCATGTCGTTCACAAATACCAGAAACAGCACCGGTCCTAGGACTTATCCCTGTGGAACCCCACTCGTCACCGGCGCCCACTCTGACACCTCGCCACGTACCATGACTCGCAGTTGTATTCCTGACAGGTATTCCCTGATCCATTGGAGTGCCTTCCCTGTTACCCCTGCCTGGTCGTCCAACTTTTGCACTAATCTCTTATGTGGAACTGTCAAACGCCTTCTTACAGTCCAAGAAAATGCAATCTACCCACCCCTCTCTCTCTTGTCTCACTGCCGTCAACCTGTCATACAACTCCAGTAGGTTTGTGACACAGGATTTCCCGTCCCTGAAACCGTTCTGGCTGTCGTTGATAAGCTCATTCCTTTCTAGGTGTTCCACAACTCTTCTCCTGATAATCTTCTCCATGACCTTGCTTACTATACATGTCAGTGACACTGGTCTGTAGTTTAACCTGCCAAAGATACTTGTAACCCAGCCGGAGGCGGGCGGTAGTGACATCCAAGAGTCTGCTTATTTTGTTGGATGCACCATAGACATGTGGCTCCTCCTGCATGATAGAATGATGATAGATGGACTGACTGGTGTCAAACTCCCTGAGTCTTAAGTCAATAAAATTCAGTTGAAGTTCTTTTCGTATTATTGTTCTCAAACTGCTAACTGACAAGCCAAGATTGTAATCTATCCCCTCTTTGAAAGCATAAAACTTAGCCAATTTATCAGTTCTATCATGCATCTGAAGACCAATGTGAGATGGAATCCACAGCATGTGCACTCTGACTCTACTATCCACAATCCTACCATACCTGTGTCTGGCTTCTGACACGAGCATGCTACAAGTTATACTTGATGAGTTGAGAGCATTTATGGATGACAGAGAATCAGTTACAATTAAAGTGTCAACCTTAAATGTGTCCATGTATATGGACACATTTGAGTGCAAGGAGTATAACAAACAGTTCTGTCTGAAGGGTAGAGGCCCAATTTCTTTAAGAGAGCCATTACTCTGTATGACAACAGCAGCACTACCAGCTGCTCCAGTGGATTGGTGAACAGAACCATCAACGTAAATAATTTGTGAGAGAGTGTGCTGTTTGGCTAAATTATCAATACAGCTTAAGGCATCATGTTTGGCTCCAGGACAAAGCTTTGGTTGTGATTTAATTAAGAAGAGTTTTGGGGGGAAATGGAGGAATGGTAGTTTGGAATGGGGTAATATTCCATGGAGCGAGGAAGTGGCTGTTGCCTTACTTGCCATAGATCATGTAGGTGGTTCATGCGGAGGTCGGTTCCAGTTCTTTCGATCCATCTGGAGGGATGTTCACCAGTGCTGAGGAAAGTTTGAAGGGCTTCTGTGCTGGGGTTTGAATGGGATAGCCTAAGCATATTGACCCCAATGAGGATATTTCTTTCAGTAACACGATCTCAAGTTCTTTCCGTATATTTAAAATTTTGGCAGTACGAGGGCATCCTAGGATGATCCTCGTTGTTTCGTTCTGCAGTTTTTCCAGCCCTCCAAGCTTCCAGTCAGACACAAGAGCAAGTAGTGGCGCAGCATAATCAACCAATGATCTAATATAAGCAAGATACATCATTTTTACAATTTTAACATTAGCACCATACCTGGGATGAAACCCTGCCACAACTCTAAGTGCTCTCAGCCTTTCTTTGTATTGACGACAAAGTCTCGTTACAACAGGTCCAAGTAGTGGGACCCCAAAGCCTAGATACCTGTATCTGTTTACATATTCTAGAAGAGACCCATCATGCAACTGGATCTGGCGAACTGTGCCTCTCTGTCGAGGAGGACGCCTGTTGAGTATCTTTGTTTTATCAGTAGAGATTATCAACCCCAGGTCCTGACACGAGGCTAGTACATGATTAAGAATGTTTTGGATATTGGAGAATCCGGTGGTATGTCTGTGACAGTGCCATTTTCTGGCGCCAGATATATCTGGGTCTGCCATCAGACACACACACACACACACACACTGCATTTTCTTGGACTGCATGTAGGCCTTCGAAACAGTTCCTCACAAGAGATTAGTGCAGAAGCTAGAGGATCAGGCACATATAACAGGAAGAGCACTGCGATGGATCAGAGAATACTTGACAGGGAGGCAACAACGAGTCATGGTACGTGATGAGGTATCACAGTGGGCGCCTGTGGCGTGCGGGGTCCCACAAGGGTCAGTCCTAGGACCAGTGCAATTTTTGGTATATGTGAATGACATGATGGAAGGGATAGACTCAGAAGTGTCCCTGTTCGCAGATTATGTGAAATTAATGAGGAGAGTTAAATCAGATGAGGATCAGGCAGGACTACAAAGAGACCTGGACAGGCTGGACACATGGTCCAGCAACTGGCTTCTCGAGTTTAACCCCGCTAAATGCAAAGTCATGAAGATCGGGGAAGGGCAAAGAAGACCGCAGACAGAGTATAGGCTAGGTGGCCAAGGACTGCAAACCTCACTCAAGGAGAAAATCTTGGGGTGAGTATAACAGCTCATGGAGCAGGGAGAGAGAGGACCTAGTAACGGTCAGTGAAGAGCGGGCCAGGAGCTAAGTCTCGACCCCTGCAACCACAATTAGGTGAGTACACACACATACACACACACACACAACCCCTGCAACCACAATTAAGTGAGTACACACACAACACACACACACACACACACACACACAAATACCTTCAGATGTCCCCCAACCTGGACAACCCCAATGCAAACAAACAATCTAAACCAAAACACACATGCCATACCCAATGCTTCCACCCACCTCATTACAAACTCCACCTTCACACCAACCACCCATAGTTCCTCATCAGGTCTCCAACTTTCCCAACCCCAACGTACCCCCAGACTACGGTTTTAGAAAAGAGTTGAAGGTTTGGTATACAAATGCAGATGGTATAACAAATACATGTGAGGAGTGGGATGAAAGAATAAAGGAGACATCCCCAGACATAATAGCACTCACAGAAACGAAACTCACGAGGATGATAACAGATGCAATCTTCCCACCCGGATATCAAATCCTCAGGAAAGATAGAGGGAGCAGAGGGGGAGGAGAAGTTGCACTGCTCATTAAGAACCGGTGGGGATTTGAGGAAGTGGAAGGAATGGATGGAATGGGCGAAAGGGACTACATAGTAGGAACAATCCAGTCTGAGGGCCATAAGGTGGTAATTGCTGTAATGTACAACCTGCCACAGAACTGCAGGAGGCCAAGAGAAGAATACGACGAGAGCAACAGAGCAATGGTAGACACACTAGCCGAGGTGGCCAGAAGAGCCCACATGGGGAGAGCAAAGTTGCTAGATATGGATGATTTCAATCACAAAGAGATTGATTGGGAAAACCTGGAGCCCCACAGGGGTCCTGAATCATGGAGAGCCAAGATGATGGATGTGGTACTGGAAAACCTCATGCATCAACATGTTAGAGACACTACCAGAGAGAGAGGTGAGGATGATCCAGCAAGACTGGACCTAGTATTCACCTTGAGTAGTCGAACATCGAGGATATCACGTAAGAAAGGCCCCTTGGAGCTAGTGATCATTTCGTTCTATGTTTTGATTATACAGATTATAAGAGGCAGAGGAGAGGTTTGTCCACAAGGGAAACAGAAGTAATGGGAAGACCAGAACGAGTTCTTGGTTCACCCAAAGGTGTAGGGAGGCAAAAACTAAGTGCACTAGAGAATGGAAAAAGTACAGAAGACAAAAGACCCAGGAAAATAAAGAGATTAGCAGAAGAGCCAGAAACGAATATGCACAGGTAAGAAGGGAGGCTCAGCGACAATACGAAAATGATAGAGCATCAAAAGTCAAGTCTGACCCGAAGCTGTTGTACAGCCACATCAGGAGGAAAACAACAGTCAAGGACCAGGTAATCAGGCTGAGGAAGGAAGGTGGGGAGTTCACAAGAAACGACCAAGAGGTATGTGAGGAGCTCAACATGAGATTTAAAGAAGTATTTACAGAGGAGACAGGAATTCAGAATAGGGAGGTATACCAACAAGTGCTGGATGAAATACACACAACCGAGGAGGAAGTGAAGAAGCTGCTGTGTGAACTCGATACCTCAAAAGCAGTGGGACCTGACAACATTTCTCCGTGGGTCCTTAGAGAGGGAGCAGAGATGTTGAGTGTGCCACTAACAAAAATCTTCAACACATCCATTGAAACTGGGCAACTACCTGAGGTGTGGAAGATGGCAAATGTAGTTCCAATTTTTAAGAAAGGAGACAGACATGAGGTATTAAACCACAGACCTGTGTCACTGACGTGTATAGTATGCAAAGTCATGGAGAAGATTATCAGGAGGAGAGTGGTGGAGCACCTAGAAAGACACAAGCTTATAAACGACAACCAGCACGGTTTCAGGGAAGAAAAATCCTGTCACAAACCTACTGGAGTCTTATGACAAGGTAACAGAAGTAAGACACGAGAGAGAGGGTGGATAGACTGCATTTTCTTGGAGTGCAAAAGGCGTTCGACACAGTTCCTCACAAGAGGTTAATGCAAAAGCTAGAGGATCAGGCACACGTAACAGGAAAGGCACTGCAATGGATCAGAGAATATCTGATAGGGAGGCAACAACGAGGTGACGAGGTGTCAGAGTGGGCACCTGTGACGAGTGGGGTTCCACAAGGGTCAGTCCTGGGACCGGTACTGTTTTTGGTATATGTGAATGACATAACGGAAGGGATAGACTCAGAAGTGTCCCTGTTTGCAGATGATGTGAAGTTAATGAGAAGAATTAAATCAATCGAGGATCAGGCAGGACTACAAAGAGACCTGGACAGGCTACAAGCCTGGTCCAGTAACTGGCTCCTTGAATTTAACCATGCCAAATGTAGTCATGAAGATCGGGGAAGGGCAAAGAAGACCGCAGACAGAGTATAGTCTAGGTGGCCAAAGACTGCAAACCTCACTCAAGGAAAAAGATCTTGGGGTGAGTATAATACCGAGCACATCTCCTGAGGCACACATCAATCAGATAACTGCTGCAGCATACGGGCGGCTGGCAAACCTAAGAATAGCGTTCCAATACCTCACTAAGGAATCATTCAAGACTCTGTACACCATATACGTCAGGCCCATACTGGAGTATGCAGCACCAGTTTGGAACCCACACTTGGTCAATCACGTCAAGAAACTAGAGAAAGTGCAAAGGTTTGCAACAAGACTAGTGTCGTCACTAGAGGACAGATGGGTTAGGGAAGACATGATAACGACATATAAAATACTGCGAGGAATAGATAAGGTGGACAGAGACAAGATGTTCCAGAGAGGGGACACAGAAACAAGGGGTCACAATTGGAAGTTGAAGACTCCTATGAGTCAAATAGATGTTAGGAAGTATTTCTTCAGTCATAGAGTTGTCAGGAAGTGGAATAGCCTAGAAAGTGACGTAGTGGAGGCAGGAACCATACATAGTTTTAAGACGAGGTTTGAAAAAGCTCATGGAGCAGGGAGAGAGAGGACCTAGTAGCAATCAGTGAAGAGGCGGGGCCAGGAGCTATGAATCGACCCCTGCAACCACAAATAGGTGAGTACAAATGGGTGAGTACACACACAAACACACACACACACATCCTCTTCAAATCAAATCAAATTAAATTAATCAAATGAAATCGTAGGAAATTGGACACGAGTGGAGGGTTGGACCAGGAAAAATAAAACGCTTATATTGAACTCTCGTTTGTCCGAATTAAGAGGGACTGTATGCTGTTGGTGCCTTCAATTATTATACAATTATTTAACAAAAAATATACAAAATTACCTTCTGATATAATTTAAAAAAAGTGTTACAATATACATTTTATATTATTATTATTACAATTACATTATTAATATTATTTTATTATTCTTATATTATTAATATATAATCATTATATTTTATTATTAATAATATATTACAATAATATAATGATTATATTGCTATGTTTAATTTTATTATGATTATTATTAATTAATAATACTAATTATTATTAATGTTTCCCTGAGAAATAACTCAAATTTTTTGGTCAAAAATTTTTGGTTTATAACTCGAGAATGACTCATCCTATCGGTTTGAAATTTCCAACCTTGTTTTTTGTGTCTAGGGAAAGATTTAGGTAACTCGTTGGTGCAGTTGGGTATTCATATTGTTGAAACGTTTCACCTACACAGTAGACTTCTTCAGTCACATACAGAGGCAGCTGGCGTAGTAGTGATGATAGTGTATTTGAGGTGGTCAGTCCCTCAGCCTGGAGAAACTGACTTCTTGGAACCTGGATGGTATTCCGGGGACCAACGCCCCTGCGGCCCGGTCCACGACCAAGCTTCCCAGTGGATCAGGGCCTGATCAACCAGGCTGTTACTGCTAGCCACACTTAGTTCAACGTACGAACCACAGCCCGGCCGATCCGGCACCGACTTTAAGTATCTGTCCAGCTCCCTCTTGAAGACAGCCAGGGTTCTTGAAGACAGCCAGGGGTCTTGAAGACAGCCAGGGATCTTGAAGACAGCCAGGGGTCTTGAAGACAGCCAGGGGTCTTAAAGACAACCAGGGGTCTTGAAGACAGCCAGGGGTCTTGAAGACAACCAGGGGTCTTGAAGACAGACAGGGGTCTTGAAGACAGCCAGGGGTCTTGAAGACATCCAGGGGTCTTGAAGACAGCCAGGGGTCTTGAAGACAGACAGGGGTCTTGAAGACAGCCAGGGGTCTTGAAGACAGCCAGGGGTCTTGAAGACAGCCAGGGGTCTTGAAGACAGCCAGATGGGTCTTGAAGACAGCCAGGGGTCTTGAAGACAGCCAGGGTTTTGAAGACAGCCAGGAGTCTTGAAGACAGCCAGGGGTCTTGAAGACATCCAGGGGTCTTGAAGACAGCCAGGGGTCTTGAAAACATCCAGGGGTCTTGAAGACAGCCAGGGGTCTTGAAGACAGCCAGGGTCTTGAAGACAGCCAGGGGTCTTGAAGACAGCCAGGGGTCTTGAAGACATCCAGGGGCCTTGAAGGCAGCCATGGGTCTTGAAAACAGCCAGGGGTCTTGAAGACAGCCAGGGGTCTTGAAGACAGCCAGGGGTCTTGAAGACAGCCAGGGGTCTTGAAGACAGCCAGCGGTCTTGAAGACAGCCAGGGGTCTTGAAGACATCCAGGGGTCTTGAAGACAGCCAGGGGTCTTCAAGACAGCCAGGGGTCTTGAAGACAGCCAGGGGTCTTGAAGACATCCAGGGGCCTTGAAGGCAGCCAGGGGTCGTGAAGACAGCCAGGGGTCTGTAAGACAGCCAGGGGTCTTGAAGACAGCCATTGGCCTTGAAGGCAGCCAGGGGTCTTGAAGACAGCCAGGGGTCTTGAAGACAGCCAGGGGTCTTGAAGACATCCAGGGTCTTGAAGACATCCAGGGGTCTTGAAGACAGCCAGGGGTCTTGAAGACAGCCAAGGGTCTTGAAGACAGCCAGGGGTCTTGAAGACAGCCAGGGGTTTTGAAGACATCCAGGGGTCTTGAAGACAGCCAGGGGTCTTGAAGACAGCCAGGGGTCTTGAAGACAGCCAGGGGTCTTGAAGACAGCCAGCGGTCTTGAAGACAGCCAGGGGTCTTGAAGACAGCCAGCGGTCTTGAAGACAGCCAGGGGTCTTGAAGACAGTCAGCGGTCTTGAAGACAGCCAGGGGTCTTGAAAACAGCCAGCGGTCTTGAAGACAGCCAGGGGTCTTGAAGACATCCAGGGGTCTTGAAGGCATCCAGGGGTCTTGAAGACAGCCAGGGGTCTTGAAGGCATCCAGGAGTCTTGAAGGCAGCCAGTAGTCTTGAAGACAGCCAGGGGTCTTGAAGGCATCCAGGGGTCTTGAAGGCTTCCAGGGGTCTTGAAGGCTTCCAGGGGTCTTGAAGGCAGCCAGAGGTCTTGAAGACAGCCAGGGGTCTTGAAGGCATCCAGGGGTCTTGAAGGCAGCCAGGGGTCTTGAAGGCATCCAGGGGTCTTGAAGGGAGCCAGGGGTCTTGAAGGCATCCAGGGGTCTTGAAGGCATTAAGGGATCTTGAAGGCATCCAGGGGTCTTGAAGGCAGCCAGGGGTCTTGAAGGCATCCAGGGGTCTTGAAGGCAGCCAGGGGTCTTGAAGACAGCAAGGGGTATTGAAGGTATCCAGGGGTCTTGAAGGCAGCCAGGGGTCTTGAAGGCCTCCAGGGGTCTTGAAGGCATCCAGGGGTCTTGAAGGCAGCTAAGGGTCTTGAAGACAGCCAGGGGTCTTGAAGGCATCCAGGGGTCTTGAAGGCATCCAGGGGTCTTGAAGGCATCCAGGGGTCTTGAAGGCATCCAGGGGTCTTGAAGGCAGCCAGGGGTCTTGAAGTCAGCCAGGGGTCTTGAAGTCAGCCAGGGGTCTTGAAGGCATAAAGGGGTCTTGAAGACAGCCAGGGTCTTGAAGGCATAAAGGGGTCTTGAAGGCATCCAGGGGTCTTGAAGACAGCCAGGTGTCTTCAAGGCAGCCATGGGCATACTGGTAATTTCCCTTATGCAGGGTGGGAGGCTGTTGAACAGTCTTGGGCTCCGGACACTTATTGTATTGTGTCTTAGTGTACCAGTGGCGCTCCTACTTTTCACTGGGGGTATTTTGTCTCAGTATTTGACTGAAGAAGACTAATGTGTGGACGAAACTTTTCAACAATAAAGATACATAACTGCTGTACATGAGTCTTCAGCAGTAAGACACATGTGCGTAAATCCCCAAAAAAGAGGATTTATAAATCCACTTAATAATTCTGTTAAGAGAAATCGATCACCACACAGTGGACTCGTTTGAATAAAAATGTCCCAATTAAGAGGATTTGTTTAAGCGAGGTCTGGCACCGGTGATACCATACTGGTCTGTCACTGATGATACCATACTGGTCTGTCCCTGGTGATACCATACTGGTCTGTCACTAGCGATATCATACTGGTCTGTCACTGGTGATACCATACTGGTCTGTCACTGGTGATACCATACTGGTCTGTTACTGGTGATACCATACTGGTCTGTCACTGGTGATACCATACTGGTCTGTTACTGGTGATACCATACTGGTCTGTTACTGGTGATACCATACTGGTCTGTCACTGGTGATACCATACTGGTCTGTCACTGGTGATACCATACTGGTCTGTCACTGGTGATACCATACTGGTCTGTCACTGGTGATACCATACTGGTCTGTCACTGGTGATACCATACTGGTCTGTTACTGGTGATACCATACTGGTCTGTCACTGGTGATACCATACTGGTCTGTTACTGGTGATACCATACTGGTCTGTTACTGGTGATACCATACTGGTCTGTCACTGGTGATACCATACTGGTCTGTCACTGGCGATATCATACTGTTCTGTTACTGGTGATACCATACTGGTCTGTCACTGGTGATACCATACTGGTCTGTCACTGGCGATATCATACTGGTCTGTTACTGGTGATACCATACTGGTCTGTCACTGGTGATACCATACTGGTCTGTCACTGGTGATACCATACTGGTCTGTCACTGGCGATATCATACTGGTCTGTTACTGGTGATACCATACTGGTCTGTCACTGGTGATACCATACTGGTCTGTCACTGGTGATACCATACTGGTCTGTTACTGGTGATACCATACTGGTCTGTCACTGGTGATACCATACTGGTCTGTAACTGGTGATACCATACTGGTCTGTCACTGGTGATACCATACTGGTCTGTTACTGGTGATACCATACTGGTCTGTCACTGGTGATACCATACTGGTCTGTTACTGGTGATACCATACTGGTCTGTCACTGGTGATACCATACTGGTCTGTCACTGGTGATACCATACTGGTCTGTAACTGGTGATACCATACTGGTCTGTCACTGGTGATACCATACTGGTCTGTTACTGGTGATACCATACTGGTCTGTCACTGGTGATACCATACTGGTGTTACTGGTGATACCACACTGGTCTGTCACTGGTGATACCATACTGGTCTGTAACTGGTGATACCATACTGGTCTGTCACTGGTGATACCATACTGGTCTGTTACTGGTGATACCATACTGGTCTGTTACTGGTGATACCACACTGGTCTGTCCCTGGTGATACCATACTGGTCTGTCACTGGTGATACCATACTGGTCTGTCACTGGTGATACCATACTGGTCTGTTACTGGTGATACCATACTGGTCTGTCCCTGGTGATACCATACTGGTCTGTCACTTGTGATACCATACTGGTCTGTCCCTGGTGATACCATACTGGTCTGTCACTGGTGATACCACACTGGTCTGACTCTAGTGATACCATACTGGTCTGTTACTGGTGATACCATACTGGTCTGTCCCTGGTGATACCATACTGGTCTGTCACTGGTGATACCACACTGGTCTGACACTAGTGATACCATAATGGTGGTTGTTACAGTGCTGTTACTGGGTAATGATGGTGGTTGTTACAGTGCTGTTACTGGGTAATGGTGGTAGTTGGTACAGTGGTTACTGGGTAATGATGGTGGTTGTTACAGTGCTGTTACTGGGTAATGATGGTGATTGTTACAGTGATGTTACTGGGTAATGATGGTAGTTGTTACAGTGATGTTACTGGGTAATGATGGTGATTGTTACAGTGCTGTTACTGGGTAATGATGGTGATTGTTACAGTGATGTTACTGGGTAATGATGGTGATTTTTACAGTGCTGTTACTGGGTAATGATAGTGGTTGTTACAGTGATGTTACTGGGTAATGATGGTGATTGTTACAGTGCTGTTACTGGGTAATGATGGTGGTTGTTACAGTGATGTTTCTGGGTAATGATGGTGGTTGTTACAGTGCTGTTATTGGGTAATGATGGTGGTTGTTACAGTGATGTTACTGGGTAATGATGGGGATTGTTACAGTGATGTTACTGGGTAATGATGGTGGTTGTTAAAGTGCTGTTACTGGGTAATGATGGTGGTTGTTACAGTGATGTTACTGGGTAATGATGGTGATTGTTACAGTGATGTTACTGGGTAATGATGGTGGTTGTTACAGTGCTGTTACTGGGTAATGATGGTGGTTGTTACAGTGATGTTACTGGGTAATGATGGTGATTGTTACAATGATGTTACTGGGTCATGATGGTGATTGGTTATGTCCGTAGTATCTGTCACACACACACACACCCACATACCCACCCACACACACACACACACACACACCCACACACACACACGCCCAAACACACACGCCCAAACAAACACACGCCCACACACTCACACGCCCACGCACACACACACATACACACACATGCCCACACACACACCCACACACGGGCCCTCACACGCCCACACAAGCGCCCTCACACACGCCCACACGTATGCAAATATGGGTCCGACTCAATTTGAGTCAACTTGGAGACTCTCCTCACATCTCCCACCACTTGACTCAACTGATCTAATTCTCTGTTCTCAGCTTCACTAAGACAACCCACTCAAGTGACTGTTACAACAGTAACACAAGCCACTCAAGTGACTGTTACAACAGTAACACAAGCCACTCAACTGTTACAACACTAACAAAAGCCACTCATCTGTTACAACAGTAACACAAGCCACTCGACTGTTACAACAGTAAAACAAGCCACTCAACTGTTACCACAGTAACACAAGCCACTCAACTGTTACAACACTAACAAAAGCCACTCATCTGTTACAACAGTAACACAAGCCACTCGACTGTTACAACAGTAACACAAGCCACTCAACTGTTACAACAGTAACACAAGCCACTCAACTGTTACAACAGTAACACAAGCCACTTAACTGTAGCAACAGTAACACAAGCCACTCAACTGTTTCAACAGTAACACAAGCCACTCAACTGTTACAACAGTAACACAAGCCACTCAACTGTAGCAACAGTAACACAAGCCACTCAACTGTAGCAACAGTAACACAAGCCACTCAACTGTTTCAACAGTAACACAAGCCACTAACGCACACTAGTAAACCATCAACGGCAACGTAACACAAGCCACTCAACTGTAGCAACAGTAACACAAGCCACTCAACTGTAGCAACAGTAACACAAGCCACTCAACTGTAGCAACAGTAACACAAGCCACTCAACTGTACAACAGTAACACAAGCCACTCAACTGTACAACAGTAACACAAGCCACTCAACTGTAACAACAGTAACACAAGCCACTCAACTGTAACAACAGTAACACAAGCCACTCAACTGTAACAACAGTAACACAAGCCACTCAACTGTAACAACAGTAACACAAGCCACTTAACTGTAGCAACAGTAACACAAGCCACTTAACTGTAGCAACAGTAACACAAGCCACTCAACTGTAACAACAGTAACACAAGCCACTCAACTGTAGCAACAGTAACACAAGCCACTCAACTGTAGCAACAGTAACACAAGCCACTCAACTGTAACAACAGTAACACAAGCCACTCAACTGTAACAACAGTAACACAAGCCACTAAACTGTAACAACAGTAACACAAGCCACTTAACTGTAACAACAGTAACACAAGCCACTCAACTGTAACAACAGTAACACAAGCCACTCAACTGTAACAACAGTAACACAAGCCACTCAACTGTAGCAACAGTAACACAAGCCACTTAACTGTAACAACAGTAACACAAGCCACTTAACTGTAGCAACAGTAACACAAGCCACTTAACTGTAACAACAGTAACACAAGCCACTCAACTGTAACAACAGTAACACAAGCCACTCAACTGTACATACAAACAGTAACTAACAAGCCACTCAACTGTAGCAACAGTAACACAAGCCACTTAACTGTAACAACAGTAACACAAGCCACTCAACTGTAACAACAGTAACACAAGCCACTCAACTGTAACAACAGTAACACAAGCCACTAACTGTAACAACAGTAACACAAGCCACTCAACTGTACAACAGTAACACAAGCCACTCAACTGTACAAAGTAACTACAAGCCACTCAACTGTAGCAACAGTAACACAAGCCACTTAACTGTAACAACAGTAACACAAGCCACTTAACTGTAACAACAGTAACACAAGCCACTAACTGTAAATACAAACATACAGCAACTAACACAAGCCACTAACTGTAGCAACAGTAACACAAGCATACTGTCACAACATAACACTGCCTAACTGTCAACAGTAACACAAGCCACTCAACTGTAGCAACAGTAACACAAGCCACTTAACTCGTAAAGCAACACAGTAACACAAGCCACTCAACTGTACAACAGTAACACAAGCAACTCAACTGTAACAACAGTAACACAAGCCACTAAACTGTAACAACAGTAACACAAGCCACTTAACTGTAGCAACAGTAACACAAGCCACTCGACTGTAGCAACAGTAACACAAGCCACTCAACTGTAACAACAGTAACACAAGCCACTCAACTGTAGCAACAGTAACACAAGCCACTCAACTGTAGCAACAGTAACACAAGCCACTCAACTGTAACAACAGTAACACAAGCCACTCAACTGTAACAAGCAGTAACACTCAGAGCACTCGACTGTAGCAACAGTGAACTACAAGCCACTCAACTGTAGACAACAGTAACATCTAAGCCACTCAATGTAGCAACAGTAGACTCAAGCCACTCAACTGTAACAACAGTAACACAAGCCACTCAACTGTTGCAACAGTAACACAAGCCACTCAACAAACCGTAACAACAGTAGTGTCAGTCTTAGCTGGGAGACTTCAGTAGTGTCAGTCTGTGCTGGCAGACTTCAGTAGTGTCAGTCTGAGCTGGCAGACTTCAGTAGTGTCAGTCTGAGCTGGCAGACTTCAGTAGTGTCAGTCTAAGCTGGCAGACTTCAGTAGTGTCAGTCTGAGCTGGGAGACTTCAGTAGTGTCAGTCTGAGCTGGCAGACTTCAGTAGTGTCAGTCTGAGCTGGCAGACTTCAGTAGTGTCAGTCTAGCTGGAGACTTCAGTAGTGTCAGTCTAGCTGGCAGACTTCAGTAGTGTCAGTCTGAGCTGCAGACTCAGTAGTGTCAGTCTGAGCTGCAGACTTCAGTAGTTCAGTCTTGAGCTGGCAGACTTCAGTAGTGTCAGTCTTAGCTGGAGACTTCAAAGTGCAGTCTGAGCTGAGACTTCAAGTGTCAGTCTGAGCTGGCAGACTTCAGTAGTGTCAGTCATAGCTGGCAGACTCAGTAATCAGTCTAGCTGGCAGACTTCAGTAGTGTCCAGTCTGAGCTGGCAGACTTCAGTAGTGTCAGTCTAGCTGCAGACTTCAGTAGTTCAGTCTAGCTGGAGACTTCAGTAAGTGTCAGTCTAGCTGGCAGACTTCAGTAGTGTCAGTCTGAGCTGGCAGACTCAGTAGTCAGTCTAGCTGGCAGACTTCAGTAGTGTCAGTCTAGCTGGCAGACTTCAGTAGTGTCAGTCTTAGCTGGCAGACTTCAGTAGTGTCAGTCTAGCTGCAGACTTCAGTAGTGTCAGTCTGAGCTGCAGACTTCAGTAGTGTCAGTCTGAGCTGGACGAACTCAGTAGTCAGTTACTGCGACTCAGTATACGTGCGCACTGGCAGACTTCATAGTCAGTCGACTGCAACTCAGTAGTGTCAGTCTGAGCTGGCAGACTTCAGTAGTGTCGTCTGAGCTGGCAGACTTCAGTATCAGTCAGCTCACTTCAACAGTAGTCAGACTAGTAGCAGCTCAGAGTCTCAGCTAGCTGTAGATCAGCATTCGTCAATTCAGTAGCACAGCAGACTTCATGTGTCGTCTAGCTGGCAGACTTCAGTATGTCAGTCTAGCTGGCAGACTTCAGTAGATGTCAGTCTGAGCTGGCAGACTTCAGTAGTGTCAGTCTGAGCTGCGAGACTTCAGTAGTGTCAGTCTAGCTGGAGACTTCAGTAGCAGTCACTGAGCTCAACTTCAGTCAGTCAGCTGAGACTGTAGCTTCAGTGACGCGACTCAGACTTCAGTGTGCAGTACTAGCAGCTGGCAGACTTCAGTAGTCAGCTGACTGGCAGATTCAGTATCAGTCAGCTGGCAGACTTCAGTAGTGCAGTCTAGCTGCAGACTTCAGATGTCATAGTGCAGTCTAGACTGGGAGACTTCAGTAGTGTCAGTCTGAGCTGGCAGATCAGTAGTGTCAGTCTGAGCTGGCAGACTCAGTAGTGTCAGTCAGCTGGCAGCTTCAGTAGTGTCAGTCTGAGCTGGCAACTCAGTGTGTCAGTCTGAGCTGGCAGACTTCAGTAGTGTCATGACTGAATTAGTGTCAGTCTGACTGGAGACTTCAAGTTCAGTGCGAGCTAGAGTGAGCTGGCTAGACTTAGTAGTGTCAGTCTGAGCTGGAGACTTCAGTAGTGTCAGTCTGAGCTGGCAGACTTCAGTAGTGTCAGTCTGAGCTGGCGATGTAGTAGGTCAGTCTGAGCTGGCAGACTTCAGTAGTGCAGTCTAGCTGGCAGACTTCTATGTCAGTCTGAGCTGGAGACTTCAGTAGTCGTCTGAGCTGGGAGACTTCAGTAGTGTCAGTCTGAGCTGGCAGACTTCAGTAGTGTCAGTCTGAGCTGGCAGACTTCAGTAGTGTCAGTCTGAGCTGGCAGACTTCAGTAGTGTCAGTCTGAGCTGGCAGACTTCAGTAGTGTCAGTCTGAGCTGGCAGACTTCAGTAGTGTCAGTCTGAGCTGGCAGACTTCAGTAGTAGTCTCAGGCTGGCAGACTTCAGTAGTGTCGTCTGGCAGCTTGCGAGCTTCAGTAGTGTCGCTGACTGGCAGACTTCATAGTGTCAGTCTGAGCTGGCAGACTTCAGTAGTGTCATCTGCTGGCAGACTTCAGTAGTGCAGTCTACTGGCAGACTTCAGTAGTTCAGTCTGAGCTGGCAGACTTCAGTGTGTCAGTCTGAGCTGGCAGACTTCAGTAGGTCAGTCTGAGCTGGCAGACTTCAGTAGTTCAGTCTGAGCTGGGATTAGTAGTGTCAGTCTAGCTGGCAGACTTCAGTAGTGTCAGTCTGAGCTGGCAGACTTCAGTAGTGTCAGTCTGAGCTGCAGACTAGTAGTGGCAGCTCGAGTGCAGCTTAGCTGGCAGCTCAGTAGTTCAGTCTGGCTGAGCTCGGAGACTCAGTAGTGTAGTCTGAGCTGGAGACTTCAGTAGTGTCAGTCTGAGCTGGAGACTTCAGTAGTGTCAGTCTGAGCTGGCAGACTTCAGTAGTGTCAGTCTGAGCTGGAGACTTCAGTAGTGTCAGTCTGAGCTGGAGATTTCAGTAGTGTCATCGAGCGGAGACTTCAGTAGTGTCGCTGAGCTGGCAGACTTCAGTGTTCAGTCTGAGCTGGCAGACTTCAGTAGTGTCAGTCTGAGCTGGCAGACTTCAGTAGTGTCAGTCTGAGCTGGGAGACTTCAGAGTGTCAGTCCTGGAGACTTCAGTAGTGTCAGTCTGGCTGGCAGACTCAGTAGTGTCAGTCTAGCTGGCAGACTTCAGTAGTGTCAGTCTGAGCTGGCAGACTTCAGTAGTGTGTCTGAGCTGGAGACTTCAGTAGTGTCAGTCTGAGCTGGAGTCAGTAGTGTCAGTCTGGCTGGATCAGTAGTGCAGTCTGAGCTGGCAGACTTCAGTAGTGTCAGTAGCTGGCAGACTTCAGTAGGTCAGTCTGAGCTGGACCTAGTGTCAGTCTGAGCTGGCAGACTTCAGTAGTGTCAGTCTGAGCTGGCAGACTTCAGTGTGTCGTCTGAGTGGCAGACTTCAGTAGTGTCAGTCTGAGCTGGGAACAGGGGTGTAGTGGCTGGACTTCAGTAGTGTCAGTCTGAGCTGGAGACTTCAGTAGTTCAGTCTAAGCTGCCAGACTTCAGTAGTGTCAGTCTGAGCTGGCAGACTTCAGTGTCAGTCTGAGCTGCAGACTTCAGTAGTGTCAGTCTGAGCTGCCAGATTCAGTAGTGTCAGTCTGAGCTGGCAGACTTCAGTAGTGTCAGTCTGAGCTGGCAGACTTCAGTAGTGTCAGTCTGAGCTGCAGACTTCAGTAGTGTCAGTCTGAGCTGGCAGACTTCAGTAGTGTCAGTCTGAGCTGGCAGACTTCAGTAGTGTCAGTCTAGCTGGCAGACTTCAGTAGTGTCAGTCTAGCTGGCAGACTTCAGTAGTGTCAGTCTAGCTGGAGACTTCAGTAGTGTCAGTCTTAGCTGGCAGACTTCAGTAGTGTCAGTCTGAGCTGCAGACTTCAGTAGTGTCAGTCTGAGCTGGCAGACTTCAGTAGTGTCAGTCTGAGCTGGGAGACTTCAGTAGTGTCAGTCTGAGCTGGAGACTTCAGTAGTGTCAGTCTGAGCTGGCAGACTTCAGTAGTGTCAGTCTGAGCTGCAGACTTCAGTAGTGTCAGTCTGAGCTGGCAGATTCAGTAGTGTCAGTCTTAGCTGCAGACTTCAGTAGTGTCAGTCTGAGCTGGGAGACTTCAGTAGTGTCAGTCTGAGCTGGGAGACTTCAGTAGTGTCGTCTGAGCTGGCAGACTTCAGTAGTGTCGTCTGAGCTGGCAGACTTCAGTAGTGTCAGTCTGAGCTGGCAGACTTCAGTAGTGTCAGTCTGAGCTGGCAGACTTCAGTAGTGTCAGTCTGAGCTGGCAGACTTCAGTAGTGTCAGTCTGAGCTGGCAGACTTCAGTAGTGTCAGTCTGAGCTGGATTAACAGGGGGCAATAAGGTGTGTGGAGACTTGGCCATACATCTCACCATCTGAGTTAGGGTGGTGGAGGGGTGGTAGTAATGGAGGGGTGGGGGTTATGGATATCTAAGGGTCTGGTAAGGTCTACCTCTCTAAGGAATGTGGTCTCAGGGCTGGTCAAGGGACCCTGGCTTGCACTACGCCCTACCAACCCTTCACACACACACACACACGTCTAGTTTACAGGTACATGACCTTGACCAAGTAACAGAACTCACTCTCTCTCCTGTTTAACAATTAACAGTACCGTAGCCGACTGTTGTAGCTACACCAGGAATCATCTTGTAACCTTTAAGTTACGTTTGTACCCACCCCGGAATTGAACTCGGGTATTTCAGTTGTGAGCCAAATGTCCTGCCAATTCAGCTAAACGTTGCTTTTGTTTCTGCGAGGCCTTTTAAAGCTATTTTTGTTGTGGAAGAGAAATGAAAGCGAGTCTCTGAGATGTTGATGGAAGGTTCTGTTGTCTGGTAGACGCGCCAGACAGGACGACGGTAATAATAAAGACAGCCAGACAGGTAGACAGCCAGCCAGCCAGGTGCAACATGAATGAGGCACGATAGCCAACTTAGAAGTCCTTATTACGATACCTCGAAAGAATCCAGAATACAATAGCAGTAATGTTTTTCCACTCCAAAATCTTTTTCTTTCAGTCTCTGTCTCTCTCAAGCCTTCTCTTCCTTCCCACCTCCCCCATCCTCTCAATCTTCCATCCTCTCTCCTATATATATATTACGTTGCTTCGGTCTCATGTGATGGAGATATCTTCATACAAATGCATTTCTCCCGTGTGAGGACTCGGTGATCTATAGAGATGGTAATTACCAAGAGATAGTAACTGCATCACTGCTGCAACATAACTTTGTAGGTGTGGTAGTTACTGAACCATAGTGGATATCCTTACATTGCTATTTACCTCTGCTAGTACAGTCTAGTCCTACCACTAGCACCAAGGTCATCATCAATACCTCTCTCTCTCTCTCTCTCTCTCAACAGAACCTCTGCTCTATTATTCTTCGCTCAGACATCTAAATAACAAACCATAGTTTTTAACTTAGAAGTTAGATACTGAAGTATTTATCAGCAGAATACCTCGGTATGTACTCTCACCACCACCACGCCTTCAACCACCACCACAACACCTTCAACCACCACCACAACACCTTCAACCACCACCACAACACCTTCAACCACCACCACAACACCTTCAACCACCACCACAACACCTTCAACCACCACCACAACACCTTCAACCACCACCACAACACCTTCAACCACCACCACAACACTCTTAACCACCACCACAACACCTTCAACCACCACCACAACACTCTTAACCACCACCACAACACCTTCAACCACCACCACAACACTCAACCACCACCACAACACCTTCAACCACCACCACAACACCTTCAACCACCACCACAACACCTTCAACCACCACCACAACACTCAACCACCACCACAACACCTTCAACAACCACCACAACACCTTCAACCAAAACCACAACACCTTCAACCACCACCACAACACTCAACCACCACCACAACACCTTCAACCACCACCACAACACCTTCAACCACCACCACAACACCTTCAACCACCACCACAACACTCAACCACCACCACAACACCTTCAACCACCACCACAACACCTTCAACCACCACCACCACGCCTTCAACCACCACCACAACACCTTCAACCACCACCACAACACTCAACCACCACCACAACACCTTCAACCACCACCACCACGCCTTCAACCACCACCACAACACCTTCAACCACCACCACAACACTCAACCACCACCACAACACCTTCAACCACCACCACAACACCTTCACCTACCACCACAACACTCAACCACCACCACAACACCTTCAACCACCACCACAACACCTTCAACCACCACCACAACACCTTCAACCACCACCACAACACTCAACCACCACCACAACACCTTCAACCACCACCACAACACCTTCAACCACCACCACAACACCTTCAACCACCACCACAACACTCAACCACCACAACAACACCTTCAACCACCACCACAACACCTTCAACCACCACCACAACACCTTCAACCACCACCACCACGCCTTCAACCACCACCACAACACCTTCAACCACCACCACAACACTCAACCACCACCACAACACCTTCAACCACCACCACCACGCCTTCAACCACCACCACAACACCTTCAACCACCACCACAACACTCAACCACCACCACAACACCTTCAACCACCACCACAACACCTTCACCTACCACCACAACACTCAACCACCACCACAACACCTTCAACCACCACCACAACACCTTCAACCACCACCACAACACCTTCAACCACCACCACAACACTCAACCACCACCACAACACCTTCAACCACCACCACAACACCTTCAACCACCACCACAACACCTTCAACCACCACCACAACACTCAACCACCACCACAACACCTTCAACCACCACCACAACACCTTCAACCACCACCACAACACCTTCAACCACCACCACAACACTCAACCACCACCACAACACCTTCAACCACCACCACAACACCTTCAACCACCACCACAACACCTTCAACCAAAACCACAACACCTTCAACCACCACCACAACACTCAACCACCACCACAACACCTTCAACCACCACCACAACACCTTCAACCACCACCACAACACCTTCAACCACCACCACAACACTCAACCACCACCACAACACCTTCAACTACCACCACAACACCTTCAACCAAAACCACAACACCTTCAACCACCACCACAACACTCAACCACCACCACAACACCTTCAACCACCACCACAACACCTTCAACCACCACCACAACACTCAACCACCACCACAACACCTTCAACCACCACCACAACACCTTCAACCACCACCACCACGCCTTCAACCACCACCACAACACCTTCAACCACCACCACAACACTCAACCACCACCACAACACCTTCAACCACCACCACCACGCCTTCAACCACCCCCACAACACCTTCAACCACCACCACAACACTCAACCACCACCACAACACCTTCAACCACCACCACAACACCTTAAACCACCACCACAACACCTTCAACCACCACCACAACACTCAACCACCACCACAACACCTTCAACCACCACCACAACACCTTCAACCACCACCACAACACCTTCAACCACCACCACAACACTCAACCACCACCACAACACCTTCAACCACCACCACAACACCTTCAACCACCACCACAACACCTTCAACCACCACCACAACATTCAACCACCACCACAACACCTTCAACCACCACCACAACACCTTCAACCACCACCACAACACTCAACCACCACCACAACACCTTCAACCACCACCACAACACCTTCAACCACCACCACACCTTCAACCACCACCACAACACCTTCAACCACCACCACAACACCTTCAACCACCACCACAACACCTTCAACAACCACCACCACAACACCTTCAACCACCACCACAACACCTTCAACCACCACCACAACACCTTCAACCACCACCACAACATCTTCAACAACCACCACCACAACACCTTCAACCACCACCACAACACCTTCAACAACCACCACCACAACACCTTCAACCACCACCACAACACCTTCAACAACCACCACCACAACACCTTCAACCACCACCACAACACCTTCAACCACCATAAGTCAGGATGTGGGAGCATCACTCATCCCAAGAAACACAAGCTATGCACATCATAACCAACATTACTACACTCTTCTACTAACACCAGCTAGTCAGGCTGTCAGGCAGTCAAGCTGTCAGGCAGTCAGGCTGTCAGGCAGTCAAGCTGTCAGCCAGTCAGGCTATCAGCCTCTCTCAGCACCATGATACTCCCAGCTCACGAAACAATTTTACAGAATTATATTATAAATCCCGCCTAGTACACTACTGTGTGTATGTTAGTTGTGTTATGTGTGTGGAGTGTTAGCGCCTTCTGCTAACATCTGACGGACCCGGGAGTGATCCCCAGGCTAGTGGAAGTGTCAGTCATGTCTACCTCCTCTCACAAAGTCATGTTCTCTTCCACAGTGCACTATAGACATGCCAGCGGCTGTACAAGACGTGTTTCGACCGCCGGTAGAGTGCGAAATGTGTCGACAAGTGAGCCACGTTGAGCGTGTTTCGACCATCACCCCGCAACATTTCGAACAGAGGTGAGGACACCTTTTACTCTCTCTTTCCCTCGTCAAAAAAATACTAATTCATAGTTTTAAGATTGGGTACGGCAGGGTCTACCAAGATACAAAGGAGGTAAATCTAACACATAGACCCTTGCAACCACAAAGTGCACACACACACACACACACACACACACACACACACACACACTCACACACACACTACACACACACACACACACATCACACACACACACACACACACACACACACACACACACACACACACACACACACACACACACACACACACACACTCACACACACACACACACACACACTCACACACACACACACACACACACACACACACTCACACACACACACACACATCACACACACACACACACACCACACACACACTCACACACACACACACACACACACACACACACACACACACACACACACTCACACACACACACACATCACACACACACACACACACATCACACACACACACTCACACACACACACACACACACACACACACACACATCACACACTCAACTACACACAACCACACACAACACACACACTCACACATCACACACACACACACACCACACACTACACACACACCACACCTCACACACACACAACACACACACACACACACTCACACACACACACACACACACACACACACACACACACACACACACTACACACACACACACACACACACCTCACACACACACACAGACCACTCACACAACACACAACACACACACAACACACACACACCACACATCACACACACACACACACACACACACACCACACACACACACACACACACACACACCACACACTCACACACACACACACACACACACTCACACACACACACACACACACACACACACACACACACACACACACCACACACACACACACACACACACACACACACACACACTCACACACACACACACACACACTCACACACACACACACACACACACACACACACACACACACACACACACACCACACACACACACACACACCACACCACACACACACACACACACACACACACACACACACACACACACACACACACACACACACACACACACACACACACACACACACACACACACACACACACACATGAATATTGGGAAGGGCAAAGAAGACAGAGTACAGGTTAGGTGGCCAAAGATTGTAAAGCTCACTCAAGGAAAAATATCTTTGGGAGAGTATAATACCGAGCACATCTCCTGAGGCGCAATACTGGCTCATACTAGAGTATGCAGCACCAGTCTGGAACCCACACCTGGTCAAACACGTCAAGAAATTATAGAGAGTGCAAAGGTTTGCAACAAGACTAGTTTTGGAGGCAAGGGGTATGTCCAACGAGGAGAGGTTAAGGGAAATCAACCTGACGACACTGGAAGACAGGAGAGATAGGGGAGACATGATAACGACATATAAAATTCTGAGAGGAATTGACAACTGGACAGAGACAGAATGTTCCAGAGATGTGACACAGCAACAAGGGAACACAACTGGAAGCTGAAGACTCAGATGAGTCACAGGGATGTTAGGAAGTATTTCTTCAGCTAAAGTTGTCAGGAAGTGGAACAATCTGGAGAGTGATGTAGTGGAGGCAGGATCCATACATAGCTTTAAGAAAAGGTATGATAAAGCTCATGGAACAGGGAGAGAGTGGACCTAGTAGCGACCAGCGAAGAGGCGAGGCCAGGGGCTGTGACTCGACCCCTGCAACAAGAAATAGATAAGTACACACACAGTTATCTCTGCCTAAAACTTTCAGTAACTCAAGATTAATTCTCTTTTGTGGTTAATCTTGTAAAAACTTGAAGATTAATTAGAAGAAACTTGGCAGCCAGACTTACCACTGACCAGTCAGACTTACCACTGACCAGTCAGACTTACCACTGACCAGTCAGACTTACCACTGACCAGTCAGACTTACCACTGACCAGTCAGACTTACCACTGACCAGTTAGACTTACCACTGACCAGTCAGACTTACCACTGACCAGTTAGACTTACCACTGACCACTCAGACTTACCACTGACCAGTCAGACTTACCACTGACCAGTCAGACTTACCACTGACCAGTTAGACTTACCACTGACCAGTCAGACTTACCACTGACCACTCAGACTTACCACTGACCACTAAGACTTACCACTGACCACTCAGACTTACCACTGACCACTCAGACTTATCAATCACCACCCAGACTTACTTACCAACCTCAAACATTATACACGTTACTTCATATTAATTAAATCACGACAGAATTTTGCTTTTCAAGAGAAAATCTAACTTTTGTCCGTCGAAGGTCTCTTAGCTGCTTGGTTTCAAGTCTATCTACAACGCAATGGTTGGGTAATGAGTTTAAAGTCGATCTACTACACGAGGGTCACCAAGACTGCATGTCACCTGTACACCACCAGACACTACACAAGGGTCACCAAGACTGCATGTCACCTGTACACCACCAGACACTACACAAGGGTCACCAAGACTGCATGTCACCTGTACACCACCAGACACTACACAAGGGTCACCAAGACTGCATGTCACCTGTACACCACCAGACACTACACAAGGGTCACCAAGACTGCATGTCACCTGTGCACCACCAGTCACTACACAAGGGTCACCAAGACTGCATGTCACCTGTGCACCACCAGTCACTACACAAGGGTCACCAAGACTGCATGTCACCAGTACACCACCAGTCACTACACAAGGGTCACCAAGACTGCATGTCACCTGTGCACCACCATTCACTACACAAGGGTCACCAAGACTGCATGTCACCAGTACACCACCAGTCACTACACAAGGGTCACCAAGACTGCATGTCACCAGTACACCACCAGACACTACACAAGGGTCACCAAGACTGCACGTCACCAGTACACCACCAGTCACTACACAAGGGTCACCAAGACTGCATGTCACCAGTACACCACCAGTCACTACACCAGGGTCACCAAGACTGCATGTCACCAGTACACCACCAGTCACTACACAAGGGTCACCAAGACTGCATGTCACCTGTGCACCACCAGTCACTACACAAGGGTCACCAAGACTGCATGTCACCAGTACACCACCAGACACTACACAAGGGTCACCAAGACTGCACATCACCAGTACATCACCAGACAAGAATACTTCAGTGCCTAGCTTCAACTCTCAGTGTGTCACTGGTGGAACTATGAAGGTAAAATATAAATGTTTATAAAGACCATCGTACATAAATAATGGGAGTAAAGAGAGTGCTTGTTAGCCAGGACTTAATTAAAATGCCAGAGAATAAATATTGGTCCATACTGTTGTACCTCTCACTCGTAATTTAAATGTTGAGAGTTGTGGCCGGTCAATGTTTACAATGTTACTCACTTTATACACACACTTTCACAATAAATATATAGTAAAATATTTTACACACACACATTATGAAAAAAAATTGTGAAATTTCAAGCGCTTCCGGGACTTCTCACCTATTCACATTATCAAGGACCTTGATAATGTGAATATATATATATATATATATATATATATATATATATATATATATATATATATATATATATAATATATATATATATATATATATATATATATATATATATATATATATATATATATATATATATATATATATATATATATATACTATTTTTTTTATTAACACATCGGCCGATTCCCACCAAGGCAGGGTGGCCCGAAAAAGAAAAACTTTCATCATCATTCACTCCATCACTGTCTTGCCAGAGGGGTGCTTTACACTACAGTTATAAAACTGTAACATTAACACCCCTCCTTCAGAGTGCAGACACTGTACTTTCCATCTCCAGGACTCAAGTCCGGCCTGCCGGTTTCTCTGAGTTCCTTCATAAATGTTACTTTGCTCACACTCCAACAGCACGTCAAGTATTAAAAACCATTTGTCTCCATTCACTCCTATCAAATACGCTTACACATGCTTGCTGGAAGTCCAAGCCCCTCGCACACAAAACCTCCTTTACACCCTCCCTCCAGCCTTTCCTAGGCCGACCCCTACCCCGCCTTCCCTCCACTACAGCTTTATACACTCTCGAAGTCATTCTGTCTCGTTCCATTCTCTCTACATGTCCAAAACATCTCAACAACCCCTCCTCAGCTCTCTGAATAATAGTTTTGGCAATCCAGCACCTCCTCCTGATTTCCAAACTCCGAATTCTCTGCATTATATTCACACCACACATTGACCTCAGACATGACATCTCCACTGCCTCCAGCCTTCTCCTCGTTGCAACATTCACCACCCATGCTTCACACCCATATAAGAGTGTTGGTATAACTATACTCTCATACATTCCCCTCTTTACTTCCATGGACAAAGTTCTTTGTCTCCACAGATTCCGAAGTGCTCCACTCACCCTTTTCCCCTCATCAATTCTATGATTCACCTCATCCTTCATAGACCCATCTGCTGACACGTCCACTCCTAAATATCTGAATACATTCACCTCCTCCATACTCTCTCCCTCCAATCTGATATCCAATCTTTCGTTATCTAATCTTTTTGTTATCCTCATCACCTTACTCTTTCCTATATTCACCTTCAATTTTCTTCTTTTACATACCCTACCAAATTCATCCACCAACCTCTGCAACTTCTCTTCAGAATCTCCCAAAAGCACAGTGTCATCAGCAAAAAGCAACTGTGACAACTCCCACTTTGTATTTGATTCTTTATCTTTTAACCCCACACCTCTTGCCAAGACCCTCGCATTCACTTATCTTACAACCCCATCTATAAATATATTGAACAACCACGGTGACATCACACATCCTTGTCTAAGGCCCACTTTTACTGGGAAATAGTCCCCTCCCTCCTACACACTCTAACCTGAGCCTCACTATCCTCATAAAAACTCTTCACTGCTTTCAGTAACCTACCTCCTATTCCATACACCTGCAACATCTGCCACATTGCCCCCCTATCCACCCTATCATACGCCTTTTCCAAATCCATAAATGCCACAAAAACCTCTTTACCTGTATCTAAATACTGTTCACCTATGTGTTTCACTGTAAACACTTGGTCTACACACCCCTACCTTTCCTAAAGCCCCCTTGTTCATCTGCTATCCTGCTCTCCATCTTACTCTTAATTCTTTCAATAATAACTCTACCATACAGTTTACCTAGTATACTCAACAGACTTATTCCCCTATAATTTTCGCACTCTCTTTTGTCCCCTTTGCCTTTATACAAAGGAACAATACACGCTCTCTGCCAATCCCTAGGTACCTTACCCTCTTCCATACAATTATTAAATAATAGCACCAACCACTCCAAAACTATATCCCTGCCTGCTTTTAACATTTCTATCTTTATCCCCATCAATCCCAGATGCCTTACCCCCTTTCATTCTACCCACTGCCTCACGAACTTCCCCCACACTCACAACTGGGTCTTCCACACTCCTACAAGATATTATTCCTCCTTACCCTATACACGAAATCACAGCTTCCCTGTCTTTATCAACATTTAACAACTCCTCAAAATATTCCCTCCATCTTCCCGATACCTCTAACTCTCCATTTAATAACTCTCCTCTCCTGTTTTTAACTGTCAAATCCATATTCACTTTTATTTTTGTAAGATGTGGAGGCCTAAAAAAAGTTGTTTGACTTTTTAGGGGCAACAAGGAACGTAACCCTATTTTTCCCATAAGTTCTTCAGTTCATAGAGATTGTCTAGTTTGCTGACTGTAGAACACGCACCGTCTCTGTAGTAAAATATTTAGTATAGCGTGTGTTGCATAGCGCTGTTTAAAAAAAAAAAAAGTAGGTATATAAAAAGACGCGCGTATTCGAATGCAACATTGTGTCAAAATTTCAAAGCAATCGGTGAAGAACTTTCGGAGATTTACGATTTTGAACAAACGAACATTTATATATATATATATATATATATATATATATATATATATATATATATATATATATATATATATATATATATATATATATATATATATATATATATAATAAAGTATGATGCATGTGTGGCCGAGTGGTGACGTTGTACACCACTCGGCCTCAGATGCCACAAAAGCTGGGCAGCCTGGTTTACAAGCCATGTTTCTTCCCAGCCCGGACACATCAGTGGGTCTCCCGCATACATTCAAGCTATTTCAATCTAACACACATATATATATATATATATATATATGCACATATGCACTAGACAGTATCGGATAAATTTATACAAGTTTAGATAGTATGGATAAATATATATACAAGTATTTATAAAATCATTGACAGGTTACCAGTTTTATTAGTTCTAAGGAGAGGACCTAGTAAGCCAGGGAGGGTGTCGGTCATGGACCTGGTAAGCCAGAGAGGGTGTCGGTCATGGACCTGGTAAGCCAGGGAGGGTGTCGGTCATGGACCTGGTAAGCCAGGGAGGGTGTCGGTCATGGACCTGGTAAGCCAGGGAGGGTGTCGGTCATGGACCTGGTAAGCAAGGGAGGGTGTCGGTCATGGGCATGGTAAGCCAGGGAGGGTGTCGGTCATGGGCATGGTAAGCCAGGGAGGGTGTCGGTCATGGACCTGGTAAGCCAGGGAGGGTGTCGGTCATGGACCTAGTAAGCCAGGGAGGGTGTCGGTCATGGACCTGGTAAGCCAGGGAGGGTGTCGGTCATGGACCTGGTAAGCCAGGGAGGGTGTCGGTCATGGACCTAGTAAGCCAGGGAGGGTGTCGGTCATGGACCTGGTAAGCCAGGGAGGGTGTCGGTCATGGACCTGGTAAGCCAGGGAGGGTGTCGGTCATGGACCTGGTAAGCCAGAGAGGGTGTCAGTCATGGACCTAGTAAGCCAGGAAGGGTGTCGGTCATGGACCTGGTAAGCCAGAGAGGGTGTCGGTCATGGACCTAGTAAGCCAGGGAGGGTGTCGGTCATGGACCTGGTAAGCCAGGGAGGGTGTCGGTCATGGACCTGGTAAGCCAGGGAGGGTGTCGGTCATGGACCTAGTAAGCCAGGAAGGGTGTCGGTCATGGACCTGGTAAGCCAGAGAGGGTGTCGGTCATGGACCTGGTAAGCCAGGGAGGGTGTCGGTCATGGACCTGCTAAGCCAGGGAGGGTGTCGGTCATGGACCTGGTAAGCCTGGGAGGGTGTCGGTCATGGACCTGGTAAGCCAGGGAGGGTGTCGGTCATGGACCTGGTAAGCCAGGGAGGGTGTCGGTCATGGACCTGGTAAGCCAGGGAGGGTGTCGGTGATGGAACTGGTAAGCCAGGGAGGGTGTCGGTGATGGAACTGGTAAGCCAGGGAGGGTGTCGGTCATGGACCTGGTAAGCCTGGGAGGGTGTCGGTCATGGACCTGGTAAGCCAGGGAGGGTGTCGGTCATGGACCTAGTAAGCCAGGAAGGGTGTCGGTCATGTACCTGGTAAGCCAGGGAGGGTGTCGGTCATGGACCTCGTAAGCCAGGGAGGGTGTCGGTCATGGACCTGGTAAGCCAGAGAGGGTGTCAATCATGGACCTGGTAAGCCAGGGAGGGTGTCGGTCATGGACCTGGTAAGCCAGGGAGGGTGTCGGTCATGGACCTGGTAAGCCAGGGAGGGTGTCGGTCATGGACCTGGTAAGCCAGGGAGGGTGTCGGTCATGGGCATGGTAAGCCAGGTAGGGTGTCGGTCATGGACCTGGTAAGCCAGGGAGGGTGTCGGTCATGGACCTGGTAAGCCAGAGAGGGTGTCGGTCATGGACCTGGTAAGTCAGGGAGGGTGTCGGTCATGGACCCGGTAAGCCAGGGAGGGTGTCGGTCATGGACCTGGTAAGCCAGGGAGGGTGTCGGTCATGGGCATGGTAAGCCAGGGAGGGTGTCGGTCATGGACCTGGTAAGCCAGAGAGGGTGTCGGTCATGGACCTGGTAAGCCAGGGAGGGTGTCGGTCATGGACCTGGTAAGCCAGGGAGGGTGTCGGTCATGGACCTGGTAAGCCAGAGAGGGTGTCGGTCATGGACCTGGTAAGCCAGAGAGGGTGTCGGTCATGGACCTGGTAAGCCAGAGAGGGTGTCGGTCATGGACCTGGTAAGCCAGAGAGGGTGTCGGTCATGGACCTGGTAAGCCAGGGAGGGTGTCGGTCATGGACCTGGTAAGCCAGGGAGGGTGTCGGTCATGGGCATGGTAAGCCAGGGAGGGTGTCGGTCATGGACCTGGTAAGCCAGAGAGGGTGTCGGTCATGGACCTGTTAAGCCAGGGAGGGTGTCGGTCATGGACCTGGTAAGCCAGGGAGGGTGTCGGTCATGGACCTGGTAAGCCAGAGAGGGTGTCGGTCATGGACCTGGTAAGCCAGGGAGGGTGTCGGTCATGGACCTGGTAAGCCAGGGAGGGTATCGGTCATGGACCTGGTAAGCCAGGGAGGGCGTCGGTCATGGGCATATTAAGCCAGGGAGGGTGTCGGTCATGGACCTGGTAAGCCCGGGAGGGTGTCGGTCATGGACCTGGTAAGCCAGGGAGGGTGTCGGTCATGGGCATGGTAAGCCAGGGAGGGTGTCGGTCATGGGCATGGTAAGCCAGGGAGGGTGTCGGTCATGACCTGGTAAGCCAGAGAGGGTGTCGGTCATGGACCTGGTAAGCCAGAGAGGGTGTCGGTCATGGACCTGGTAAGCCAGGGAGGGTGTCGGTCATGGACCTGGTAAGCCAGAGAGGGTGTCGGTCATGGACCTGGTAAGCCAGAGAGGGTGTCGGTCATGGACCTGGTAAGCCAGGAGGGTGTCGGTCATGGACCTGGTAAGCCAGGGAGGGTGTCGGTCATGGGCATGGTAAGCCAGGGAGGGTGTCGGTCATGGACCTGGTAAGCCAGAGAGGGTGTCGGTCATGGACCTGGTAAGCCAGGAGGGTGTCGGTCATGGACCTGGTAAGCCAGGGAGGGTGTCGGTCATGGACCTGGTAAGCCAGGGAGGGTGTCGGTCATGGACCTGGTAAGCCAGAGAGGGTGTCGGTCATGGACCTGGTAAGCCAGAGAGGGTGTCGGTCATGGACCTGGTAAGCCAGAGAGGGTGTCGGTCATGGACCTGGTAAGCCAGGGAGGGTGTCGGTCATGGACCTGGTAAGCCAGGGAGGGTGTCGGTCATGGGCATGGTAAGCCAGGAGGGTGTCGGTCATGGACCTGGTAAGCCAGAGAGGGTGTCGGTCATGGACCTGGTAAGCCAGGAGGGTGTCGGTCATGGACCTGGTAAGCCAGGGAGGGTGTCGGTCATGGACCTGGTAAGCCAGGGAGGGTGTCGGTCATGGACCTGGTAAGCCAGAGAGGGTGTCGGTCATGGACCTGGTAAGCCAGAGAGGGTGTCGGTCATGGACCTGTTAAGCCAGGGAGGGTGTCGGTCATGGACCTGGTAAGCCATGGAGGGTGTCGGTCATGGACCTGGTAAGCCAGAGAGGGTGTCGGTCATGGACCTGGTAAGCCAGAGAGGGTGTCGGTCATGGACCTGGTAAGCCAGGGAGGGTGTCGGTCATGGGCATGGTAAGCCAGGGAGGGTGTCGGTCATGGACCTGGTAAGCCAGAGAGGGTGTCGGTCATGGACCTGGTAAGCCAGGGAGGGTGTCGGTCATGGGACAAAGAGTTGCCTTTTGGCTTTCTCCATTTTTTTGAGATAGCTCTCCACATTATTTCCAAAATTATATATTTTCTTATTTCTTGGTGTTCTCTTGCCATTGCTTCCTTATCTCTCGTCGTCTCCTCTCTTCCCCTCGTCTCCTCTCTTCCCCTCGTCTCCTCTCTTTCCCTCAGTCAATATTGACAGTTTGTTAATTAAGGTAACTTCTAGATTGACGATGGTCTGGGACCAGTCGAAATACTAATGACATAAGGAGTTTCCTAGTTCCCGTGTTGCTAATTAGGTACCTGACAAGAACATAACTCACTTTCTCTATCTCTCTTTGTATATATATATATATATATATATATATATATATAATATATATATATATATATATATATATATATATATATATATATATATAATATATATATATATATATATATATATATATATATATATATATATATATATATATATATATATATATATATATATATATATATATATATATCCACAAGGTGGATAGGGAAAGAATGTTCCAGAGATGGGACACAGCAACAAGGTGTCGTCATAACTGGAAGTTGAAGACTCAGATGAATCACAGGGATGTTAGGAAGTATTTCTTCAGTCACAGAGTTGTCAGTAAGTGGAATAGTCTGGAGAGTGAGGTAGTGGAGGCAGGATCCAAAATTAGTTTTAAGAAGAGGTATGATAAAGCTCATGGAGCAGGGAGAGAAGGCACCCAGTAGTGACGAGCAAAGAGGTGAGGCCAAGAGCTGTGACTTGACCCCTGCAACCACAATTAGGTAAGTACACACACACATTCCTGATCAAATATGTCAAGAAACTGGAAAAAGTGCAAAGGTTTGCAACAAGACTAGTCCTAGAGCTACGAGGTATGAACCATGAATATATATAGTAAAGGAACGTAGAAGAGGACAAGGGGAGACATGATAACAACATAAAAAAACTCCAAAGGAAATGATAGTGGAGGTACAGGGACAGGCTGAGAGGCGGGAAACAGGTACAAGGGGGACACAGCTGGAAGGTGAAAAAATAACATTCACTACTAACCATCCTCCAGGATAACATTGTTCCCTACTCCAGGATAACATTGTTCTCTCCTCCAGGATAACATTGTTCCCTCCTCCAGGATAACATTGTTCCCTCCCTCCTCCAGGATAACATTGTTCCCTACTCCAGGATAACATTGTTCCCTCCTCCAGGATAACATTGTTCCCTCCTCCAGGATAACATTGTTCCCTCCCTCCTCCAGGATAACATTGTTCCCTCCTCCAGGATAACATTGTTCCCTCCTCCAGGATAACATTGTTCCCTCCTCCAGGATAACATTGTTCCCTCCTCCAGGATAACATTGTTCCCTCCTCCAGGATAACATTGTTCCCTCCTCCAGGATAACATTGTTCCCTCCTCCAGGATAACATTGTTCCCTCCTCCAGGATAACATTGTTCCCTCCTCCAGATAACATTGTTCCCTACTCCAAGATAACATTGTTCCCTCCTCCAGGATAACATTGTTCCCTACTCCAGGATAACATTGTTCCCTCCTCCAAGATAACATTGTTCCCTACTCCAGGATAACATTGTTCCCTCCTCCAGGATAACATTGTTCCCTACTCCAAGATAACATTGTTCCCTACTCCAAGATAACATTGTTCCCTCCTCCAGGATAACATTGTTCCCTACTCCAGGATAACATTGTTCCCTACTCCAAGATAACATTGTTCCCTACTCCAAGATAACATTGTTCCCTCCTCCAGGATAACATTGTTCCCTCCTCCAGGATAACATTGTTCCCTCCTCCAGGATAACATTGTTCCCTCCTCCAGGATAACATTGTTCCCTCCTCCAGGATAACATTGTTCCCTCCTCCAGGATAACATTGTTCCCTCCTCCAGGATAACATTGTTCCCTCCTCCAGGATAACATTGTTCCCTCCTCCAGGATAACATTGTTCCCTCCTCCAGGATAATATTGTTCCCTCCCTCCTCCAGGATAATATTGTTCCCTCCCTCCTCCAGGATAACATTGTTCCCTCCCTCCTCCAGGATAACATTGTTCCCTCCCTCCTCCAGGATAACATTGTTCCCTCCCTCCTCCAGGAAAACATTGTTCCCTCTTCCAGGATAACATTGTTCCCTCATCCAGGATAACATTGTTCCCTCCTCCAGGATAACATTGTTCCCTCCTCCAGGAAAACATTGTTCCCTCCCTCCTCCAGCATAACGTTGTTCCCTCTTCCAGGATAACATTGTTATCTCTCCCTCCTTCAGGATAACACTACTATCTCCCTCCTTCGGGTACGACTACACTACTCTCTCCCTCCTTCAGGTACGACTACACTACTCTCTCTTTCAGGTATGATTACACTACTCTCTCCCTCTTTCATGTACGATTATACTACTCCCTTCTTCAGGTACGATTACACTACTCTCTCCATCCTTCAGGTACGACTACACTACTATCTCCCTCTTTCAGGTACGATTACACTACTCTCTCCCTCCTTCAGGTACGACTACACTACTCACTCCCTCCTTCAGGTACGACTACACTACTCTCTCCCTCCTTCAGGTACGACTACACTACTCTCTCCCTCGTTCAGGTACGATTACAGTACTCTTTCCTTCAGATACGCCTACAGTGGTCGTCCAGTGGTCATCACAGATGGTCAGAGAAACTGGACAGCACCCAGCACCTTCTCCTTCGACTTCTTCAAGTCCATCTACGCTGACGACTCCCCGGTGCTGGAGAACTTCGAGCGGGACTGTCAGTTCTTCCCCTACCAGACAGAGTTCCGTAACCTGAGACATGTCTTTAACATGACCCACGAGAGAGTAGAGATGAGAGGTGATCCCTGGTACATTGGATGGTGAGTTGACCTTATCATTAAATTGTAATGAATGTTTGACCTCTGATGACCTCATTACTTTGTACTGATTTACCTGTGATGACCTCACTACCTTGTACTGATTGACCTCTGTTGACCTCACTACTTTGTACTGATTGACCTCTGATGACCTCACTACCTTGTACTGATTGACCTCTGTTGACCTCACTACTTTGTACTGATTAACCTCTGATGACCTCACTACCTTGTACTGATTGAAATCTGTTGACCTCACTACTTTGTACTGATTGACCTGTGATGACCTCACTACCTTGTACTGATTGACCTCTGATGACCTTCTCACTACCTTGTACTGACTGCCTGACCTCTGCTGACCTTCTCACTACCTTGTACTGACTGTCTGACCTCTGCTGACCTTCCCATCAGCATTAACCCTGATTAACCTTATCTTGACCCCTGGTACACTGGCTGGTAAGTTGACCCATCTATTAGCTCCATTTGTGTTCACGATCCGAGGATTATTAACCCAGGATAACGCAATATTATTAACCTGGGAGGATTATTAACCCAGGATAACCCAATATTATTAACCTGGGAGGATTATTAACCCAGGATAACCCAATATTATTAACCTGGGAGGATTATTAACCCAGGATAACCCAATATTATTAACCTGGGAGGATTATTAACCCAGGATAACCCAATATTATTAACCTGGGAGAATTATTAACCCAGGATAACCCAATATTATTAACCTGGGAGGAATATTAACCCAGGATAACCCAATATTATTAACCTGGGAGGAATATTAACCCAGGATAACCCAATATTATTAACCTGGGAGGATTATTAACCCAGGATAACCCAATATTATTAACCTGGGAGGATTATTAACCCAGGATAACCAAATATTATTAACCCAGGAGATTATTAACCCAGGATAACCCAATATTATTAACCTGGGAGGATTATTAACCCACGATAACCCAATATTGTTAATCTGGGAGGGTTATTAACCAGGATAACCCAATATTATTAACCTGGGAGGATTATTAACCCAGGATAACCCAACATTATTAATCTGGGAGGAATATTAACCCAGGATAACCCAATATTATTAACCTGGGAGGATTATTAACCCAGGTTAACCCAATATTATTAACCTTGGAGGATTATTAACCCAGGATAACCCAACATTATTAATCTGGGAGGAATATTAACCCAGGATAACCCAATATTATTAACCTGGGAGGATTATTAAACAAGGTTAACCCAATATTATTAACCTGGGAGGATTATTAACCCAGGATAACCCAATATTATTAACCTGGGAGGGTTATTAACACAGGATAACCCAATATTATTAATCTGGGAGGATTATTAACACAGGATAACCCAATATTATTAACCTGGGAGGATTATTAACTCACGATAACCCAATATTATTAATCTGGGAGGATTATTAACACAGGATAACCCAATATTATTAACCTGGGAGGAATATTAACCCAGAATAACCCAATATTATTAATCTGGGAGGAATATTAACCCAGGATAACCCAATATTATTAAACTGGGAGGATTATTAACACAGGATAACCTAATATTATTAACCTGCGAGGATTATTAACCCAATATTATTAACCTGGGAGGATTATTAACCAAGGATAACCCAATATTATTACCCTGGGAGGATTATTAACCCAGGATAACTCAATATTATTAACCTGGGAGGGTTATTAACCCAGGATCACCCAATATTATTAACCTGGTATTATTATTAACCCAATATTATTAACCTGGGAGGGTTATAAACACAGGATAACCCAATATTACTAAACTGGGAGGATTACTAACCCAGGATAATCCAAGATAATTAACCTGGGAGGGTTAGTAATCCAGAATAACCCAAGATTATTAGTCTGGGAGGGTTAGTAACACCCCAGTACCTACTTACTGCTAGGTGAACAGTGACAGCAGGTGTAAGGTGACTAACACCCAGATACCTACTTACTGCTAAGTGAACAGTGACAGCAGGTGTAAGGTGACTAACACCCAGGTACCTGCTTATTGTTGGGTGAACAGTGACAGCAGGTGTAAGGTGACTAACACCCAGGCACCTGTTTACTGCTAGGTGAACAGTGACAACAGGAGTAAGGTGACTAACACCCAGGTACCTACTTACTGCTAGGTACACAGTGACAGCAGGTGTAAAGTGACTAATACCCAGGTACATACTTACTGGTACGTACACAGTGAGAGCAGGTGTAATGTGACTAACACCCAGGTACCTACTTACTGCTAGGTACACAGAGAGAGCAGGTGTAATGTGACTAACACCCAGGCACCTGCTTACTGCTAGGTGCACAGTGACAGCAGGTGTCAAGAAACATGCCCAGCGTCTCCACCCACCCCAGCATCGAACCCGTCACCCTCTGTTGTCAACCAAAGGCACAAACACACACGCACCGCATTCAAAATTACTCAAAAAAAAATCGCTCAATTTCAAATATTATCGCTGCAAAACCACCTTAATCCTATTAACAACTCCATCTGACCGAGTAATAAAAAAAATTCATATCTCTTCGCTCACTGCTGAATTACCTTTAAAAATAATGTAATCAAAGTCTTCCTCTGGGTATTTTTTGTGTAATTAAGACTGTTCAATTATGGATTATATTTTGCCTTTCAAAGTTCAGATTTATTCAACGTTTTAATGTTCTGGCGAGTGTGTGTGTGTGTGTGTGTGTGTACTCACCTAGTTGTACTCACCTAGTTGTGGTTGCAGGGGTTGAGACATAGCTCCTGGCCCCGCCTCTTCACTGGCCGCTACTGGGTCACTCTCCCTGCGCCATGAGCTTTATCATACCTCTTCTTAAAGCTGTGTATGGAACCTGCGTCCACTACATCGCTTCCCAAGCTATTCCACTTCCCGACCACTGTGTGTGTGTGTGTGTGTGTGTGTGTGTGTGTTGTGTGTTGTGTGTGTGTGTGTGTGTGTGTGTGTGTGTGTGTGTGTGTGTGTGTGTGTGTGTGTGTGTGTGTGTGTGTTTGGTGTGTGTGTGTGTGTGTGTGTGTGTGTGTGTGTGTGTGTGTGTGTGTGTGTGTGTGTGTGTGTGTGTGTGTGTGTGTGTGTGTTTGTGTGTGTGTGTGTGTGTGGAGTGATGTGTGTGTTTATTTGTGTTGTGTGTGTGTTGGTATGTATGTGTGTATGTTAAGTGGTGTGTGTGTGTGCTGGTGTGTGTGTGTGGAATGTGTGTGTGTGTTTGTGTCGTGTGTGTTGTTTGGTGTGTGTTGTGTGTGTTTGGTATAGTTGGTTGTTGGTTACGTTTGGTGTGTGTGATGTGTCGTTTGGTGTGTTGGTGTGTGTGTGTGTTTGGTGATGCTTGAGTTCGTTAGAGTATAGCTGTCAGTGTATACCGTTAGGTTACACGTCAGGTTAAGTTCAGAGATCACAGCTCGTATGTTACATTATCGTCGTCTGATATACCACAGCTTCAAGTATCACAGTCAGGATACCAACGCCTCAGGAGATACCCAGCTTCAGAGTTACACAGCAAAGTAAAGCAACTCCAGAGTACCGTACTTCCATACCACACGCTCTCAGAGTATACCACACGCTCTCAGAGTATACCACACGCTCTCAGAGTATACCACACGCTCTCAGAGTATACCACACGCTCTCAGAGTATACCACACGCTCTCAGAGTATACCACACGCTCTCAGAGTATACCACACGCTCTCAGAGTATACCACACGCTCTCAGAGTATACCACACGCTCTCAGAGTATACCACACGCTCTCAGAGTATACCACACGCTCTCAGAGTATACCACACGCTCTCAGAGTATACCACACGCTCTCAGAGTATACCACACGCTCTCAGAGTATACCACACGCTCTCAGAGTATACCACACGCTCTCAGAGTATACCACACGCTCTCAGAGTATACCACACGCTCTCAGAGTATACCACACGCTCAGAGTATACCACACGCTTCAGAGTATACCACACGCTCTCAGAGTATACTACACGCTCTCTAGAGTATACCACACGCTTCAGAGTATACCACACGCTCTCAGAGTATACCACACGTCTCAGAGTATACCACACGCTCTCAGAGTATACCACACGCTCTCAGAGTATACACACGCTCTCAGAGTATACCACACGCTCTCAGAGTATACCACACGCTCTCAGAGTATACCACACGCTCTCAGAGTATACCACACGCTCTCAGAGTATACCACACGCTCTCAGGTATACACTTCGTATACCACACGCTCTCAGAGTATACCACACGCTTCAGAGTATACACACCACGCTCTCAGAGTATACCACACGCTCTCAGAGTATACCACACGCTCTCAGAGTATACCACACGCTCTCAGAGTATACCACACGCTCTCAAGTATACCACACGCTCTCAGAGTATACCACACGCTCTCAGAGTATACCACACGCTCTCAGAGTATACCACACGCTCTCAGAGTATACCACACGCTCTCAGAGTATACACACGCTCTCAGAGTATACCACACGCTCTCAGAGTATACCACACGCTCTCAGAGTATACCACACGCTCTCAGAGTATACACACGCTCTCAGAGTATCCACACGCTCTCAGAGTATACCACACGCTCTCAGAGTATACCACACGCTCTCAGGTATACACACGCTCTCAGAGTATACACACGCTCTCGAGTATACCACACGCTCTCAGAGTATACCACACGCTCTCAGAGTATACCACACGCTCTCAGAGTATACCACACGCTCTCAGAGTATACCACACGCTATCAGAGTATACCACACGCTCTCAGAGTATACCACACGCTCTCAGAGTATACCACACGCTCTCAGAGTATACCACACGCTCTCAGAGTATACCACACGCTCTCAGAGTATACCACACGCTACCAGAGTATACTACACGCTATCAGAGTATACCACACGCTCTCAGAGTATACCACACGCTCTCAGAGTATACCACACGCTCTCAGAGTATACCACACGCTCTCAGAGTATACCACACGCTCTCAGAGTATACCACACGCTCTCAGAGTATACCACACGCTCTCAGAGTATACCACACGCTCTCAGAGTATACCACACGCTATCAAAGTATACCACACGCTATCAGAGTATACCACACGCTCTCAGAGTATACCACACGCTATCAAAGTATACCACACGCTATCAGAGTATACCACACGCTATCAGAGTATACCATATTCTGAAAATTCACCACTCTCTCTGTCCTTCCCACATACACTCACACACAAAACTGCCACACACACACACACATTGCACACACGCACACACACACACATTACACACAAAACTGTCACACACACACACTACACACAACAACTCAACACACACATACACATACACACACACACACTACACACATACACAAACTCCAACACACACACTACAATAATACACACTACACACAAACACACACACTCCCATACACACACAGCCCACAGGCCTAGTGGTAAAGCTCTCGCTTCACGCACGGAGGGCCCGGGTTCTATTCCCGACGGGGCGGAAACATTTCGAAGTGTTTCCTTACACACACACACACACACACACACACACACATACATACAACAGGCCTAGTGTCAAATCGACATGTGCCTAGGACAAAATGGTAACTAACTAACTAACACACATACCGATACATACACACAAACAGAGCTCACGGAGCAGGGAGAGCAGAGACCCAGTAGCGGACAGTGCAGAGGCGGGGCCAGGAGCTGAGTCTCGACCCCTGCAACCACAATTAGGTGAGTACAATTAGGTGAGTACACACACACTCCTACATACACACACACACTCCTACATACACACACACACTCCTACATACACACACACACTCCTACATACACACACACACTCCTACATACACACACACACTCCTACATACATACACACACACTCCTACATACACACACACTCCTACACACACACACACTCCTACATACACACACACTCCTACATACACACACACTCCTACATACACACACACTCCTACATACACACACACTCTTACATACACACACACACACTCCCCCCCACACACACACTTCCCCTCCTCACACACATATACCTACATTGACTCTCCCCAAACACTCCTCCCCACCACACACATAAACTCCCTCCCCTACACCCCTACCATGCACTCAGACAATAGCTTGTTCTCCACAAAGAGCTTCCATTATTAATTCACTCTGCGGCCTCAGAGAATTAACCTCCCTTGTCCCTCACCCTTATATTATAAGGGAGGAGGAGGTAGTGGGTGGAAGGGGTAGAAGATAATGGGTGTATGATAGTGTGTGGAAGACAGTGGGTGGAAGACAAGAGGTGGAAGACAGTGGGTGGAAGATAGTGGGTGGAAGACAGTGGGTGGAAGACAGTGGGTGGAAGACATTGGGTGGAAGACAAGAGGTGGAAGACAGTGGGTGGAAGATAGTGGGTGGAAGACAGTGGGTGGAAGATAGTGGGTGGAAGACATTGGGTGGAAGACAGTGGGTGGAAGACATTGGGTGGAAGACAGGAGGTGGAAAACAGTGGGAAGAGTGGGTGGAAGACAGTGGGTGGAAGACAGTGGGTGGAAGACAGTAGGTGGAAGACAGTGGGAAGAGTGGGTGGAAGACAGTAGGTGGAAGACAGTGGGAAGAGTGGGTGGAAGACAGTGGGTGGAGGACAGTAGGTGGAAGACAGTGGGTGGAAGACATTGGGTGGAAGACAGTAGGTGGAAGACAGTGGGTGGAAGACAGTGGGTTGAAGACAGTGGGTGGAAGACAGTGGGTTGAAGACAGTGGGTTGAAGACAGTGGGTTGAAGACAGTGGGTTGAAGACAGTGGGTGGAAGACAGTGGGTGGAAGACAGAGGGTTGAAGACAGTGAGTGGAAGACAGTGGGTTGAAGACAGTGAGTAGAAGACAGTGGGTGGAAGACAGTGAGTTGAAGACAGTGGGTGGAAGACAGTGGGTTGAAGACATTGGGAGGAAGACAGTGGGTTGAAGACAGTGGGTGGAAGACATTGGGTGGAAGACAGTGGGTGGAAGACAGTGGGTTGAAGACAGTGGATGGAAGACAGTGGGTGGAAGACAGTGGGTGGAAGACAGTGGGAGAAGTGGGTGGAAGACATTGGGTGGAAGAAGTGGGTGGAAGACAGTGGGTGGAAGACAGTGAGTTGAAGACAGTGGGTGGAAGACAGTGGGTTGAAGACAGTGGGTGTATGATAGTGGGTGGAAGACAGTGGGTTGAAGACAGTGGGTGGAAGACAGTGGGTGGAAGACAGTGCGTTGAAGACAGTGGGTTGAAGACAATGGGTTAAAGACAGTGGGTTGAAGACAGTGGGTTGAAGACAGTGGGTGGAAGACAGTGGGTTGAAGACAGTGGGTGGAAGACAGTGGGTTGAAGACAGTGGGTTGAAGACAGTGGGTGGAAGGCAGTGGGTGGAAGACAGTGGGTTGAAGACAGTGGGTGGAAGACAGTGGGTTGAAGACAGTGGGTGGAAGACAGTAAGTGGAAGGCAGTGGGTGGAAGACAGTGGGTTGAAGACAGTGGGTTGAAGACAGTGGGTGGAATACAGTGGGTTGAATACAGTGGGTTGAAGACAGTGGGTTGAAGACAGTGGGTGGAAGACAGTGGGTGGAAGAGAGTGGGTTGAAGACAGTGGGTGGAAGACAGTGAGTTGAAGACAGTGGGTTGAAGACAGTGGGTGGAAGACAGTGGGCTAAAGATAGTGGGTGAAAGACAGTGGGTGGAAGACAGTGGGTTGAAGACAGTGGGAAGAGTGTGTGGAATACAGTGGGTTGAAGACAGTGTGAAGAGTGGGTAAGACAGGGTGAAGACAGTGGGAAGAGTGGGTGGAAGACAGGAAGATGGGTGAAGACAGTGGAAGATGGTAAGACAGTGGGAAGAGTGGGTGGAAGACAGTGGGAAGAGTGGGTGGAAGACAGTGGGAAGAGTGGGTGGAAGACAGTGGGAAGAGTGGGTGGAAGACAGTGGGAAGAGTGGGTGGAAGACAGTGGGAAAAGTGGGTGCAAGACAGTGGGTGCAAGACAGTGGGTGCAAAACAGTAGGTGCAAGACAGTAGGTGCAAGACAGTAGGTGCAAGACAGTGGGTGCAAGACAGTAGGTGCAAGACAGTGGGTGCAAGACAGTGGGTGCAAGACAGTAGGTGCAGGACAGTGGGTGCAAGACAGTGCGTGCAAGACAGTAGGTGCAAGACAGTGGGTGCAAGACAGTAGGTGCAAGACAGTAGGTGCAAGACAGTAGGTGCAAGACAGTGGGTGCAAGACAGTGGGTGCAAGACAGTAGATGCAAGACAGTGGGTGCAAGACAGTGGGTGCAAGACAGTAGGTGCGAGACAGTAGGTGCAAGCCAGTAGGTGCAAGACAGTGGGTGCAAGACAGTAGGTGCAAGACAGTGGATGCAAGACAGTAGGTGCAAGACAGTAGGTGCAAGACAGTGGGTGCAAGACAGTAGGTGCAAGACAGTAGGTGCAAGACAGTAGGTGCAAGACAGTAGGTGCAAGACAGTGGGTGCAAGACAGTAGGTGCAAGACAGTAGGTGAAAGACAGTGGGTGCAAGACAGTAGGTGCAAGACAGTAGGTGCAAGACAGTAGGTACAAGACAGTAGGTGCAAGACAGTGGGTGCAAGACAGTAGGTGCAAGACAGTAGGTGCAAGACAGTAGGTGCAAGACAGTGGGTGCAAGACAGTAGGTGCAAGACAGTAGGTGCAAGACAGTAGGTGCAAGACAGTAGGTGCAAGACAGTGGGTGCAAGACAGTAGGTGCAAGACAGTAGGTGCAAGACAAGTGGGTGCAAGACAGTAGGTGCAAGACAGTAGGTGCAAGACAGTGGGTGCAAGACAGTAGGTGCAAGACAGTGGGTGCAAGACAGTAGGTGCAAGACAATAGGTGCAAGACAGTGGGTACAAGACAGTAGGTGCAAGACAGTAAGTGTAAGACAGTAGGTGCAAGACAGTAGATGCAAGACAGTAGGTGCAAGACAGTAGGTGCAAGACAGTGGGTGCAAGACAGTAGGTGCAAGACAGTAAGTGTAAGACAGTAGGTGCAAGACAGTAGGTGCAAGACAGTGGGTGGAAGACAGTAGGTGCAAGACAGTAGGTGTAAGACAGTAGGTGCAAGACAGTGGATATACCGTTGTTTCTGTGCTTCTTACTGTTTATTGTGTCTCTGTTGTTCAGCGCTCAGTGTTGCCTCTATCTCTCTCCTTCCCTCTGTTAATTCTTCCGTTTCCTGTTAGTGGTTCCCTCTCTCTCCGGTGCCTCTCGTTTCTGTTAGCTCTCTGTTGAATGTTACTGTTAATTCCCCGTTTCCTCCTTCAGAAACAACTGCAACTCACCAGAGGCTTCTGTTACCTCTTCCACTGTTGCCTCTGCGTCTCTGTTAATCATCTCTTACTGTTAATTTCCCGTGTAGTCCCTCAGTAACATGTACAACTCACCAGAGACTCCTGTTAATTCTTTCTCATTCACTGTTACTTCTCACTCAGGTGCACCCTCTGTTGGCTCTATCTCTCTCTGTTGACTGAATTTCCTCCTTCAGGAGCAACTGTGACTCTACAGCGGCCAACATCCTGCGAGGTCACTACCACCGACCATACTTCCTGCCTCACGCAGCTGAATCCTCAAAAACTGACTGGATCTTCATGGGCACTCCAGGATACGGCGCTCACATGCATGTAAGTCTTCCCGCCCCGTCAGTACCTTACCGTCTAAGTCTTCCCATCCCGTCTGGGTCTCACCCTCCTCTCCAGCACTTGCTTTCTGTAATATATTTCTCAGATAAGGGACCTCCCCTTTTCACTTAATCTTGCAGTGTATGTGGGTGTTAATGTGACCTATGACTTTATAAAGCTCTACACGGACTGGGGAGAGAGAGCCATCTGCTTTACTATCACTGTCTCAAACATCTAGATTATACAGGACAGTGCTTAATCTAGATAGCAGTAGATAGTCCCAGAAGACAGCCAGACTGTGTACTCCCATATATTCCCACGTAAATAAACAGTAAGCCAATGAAAGCGTCTGCCACAGCGTCCGCCTTCACACTTGTCAACAACAACAACAACTCACCTTCCATCCAGGAGAACTTTACCTTGTTCCAGTGTCAGGCGTCGCAGATAAATGTTTTGTAGAGAGAAACTCTCCTGGTTAACTTAATTGTGATCTCTTCCACAATCGCTTTAGTGACATTTTAACATATTTTACCATGAAATATATAACAAGTTTAATCCTGAGGGTTAGTAACCCAGGATAATATAAGCCACTACCATCAACTTGCCTTTCCACTCGCATACTTCAGTCTTCTAACCCAAGGATGCCACCCGCAACAGTCGACTAACACCCAGGTACCTACTTACTCCTAGGTGAACACTGACAGCAGATATAAGGTGACTAACACTCAGGTACCTACTTACTGCTAGGTGAACACTGACAGCAGGTATAAGGTGACTAACATCCAGGTACCTATTTTACTGCTAGGTGAACATGGACAGCAGGTGTATTAAGGAAACACGTCCTAATGTTTCCACCCGTACCGGGGATCGACCCCCGGACCTCAGTGTGTGAGTTGAGTGCGCTACCAACCCAGCTACGGGACACAGATTTACAACAAAGTCTCCCTGTTTACATACGTGCCAAATACATATTCCATGCTTTTAATTATTTTCTCAAATTTACAAAAGTGAAAATCTTCAGAATATATAAAATATATTACTCTGACTCACGAGATCGTAATGACACGATGGCTTACGCGTCGGTCTGGAGTTCTGAGATTCTCTGACCGCGGGTTTTAACCCCACCCGTGGTATGGTTTGTTTTAAAATATATTCATGGTTCTTATAGAGAATTTTCTTCTTGCATACAAATGTGACATACTTACACCTCATTTACAAAGTTACGAGTCTCCACCTTATTTACAGGCTCGCAAATCTTAAAAATATACAAGATATTCTTGGTTTACAAAGGTAGGAGTTTGGGTCTTGTGTAGAGCGCCTGAGGCTCCAGCATCGCCTCTGTTTTCCCAACTTAAGTTCACCTGGAAACAAATATATGTTAGTTATTGCCTGGCGTCTGGGGAATGAGTTTTTGAAAGTTTACCCTGCAAGTGTGTGTGTGTGTGTTGTGTGTGTGTGTGTGTGTGTGTGTGTGTGTGTGTGTGTTGTTTGTGTGTGTGTGTGTGTGTGTGTGTGTGTGTGTGTGTGTTAGTTACCATTTTGTCCTAGGCACATGTCAATTAGACACTAGGCCTGTTGTATATATGTGTGTGTGTGTGTATGTAAGGAAACACTTCGAAATGTTTCTGCCCCACCGGGAATTGAACCCGGCCCCTCCGTGCGTGAAGCAAGAGCTTTACCCACTAGGTGTGTGTGTATTGTATGTATGCGTATTTTGTGTGTGTTTTGTGTATGTGTGTGTATTCACTTACATATATTCATAAATATGGTAGCAGGGGTCAAATCTTAGCTCCTGGACCCGCCTTTTCCCTTTCCAGATTGACTCCTAGCCTCGTGGGCTGTCATATCTACTCTTCAAACTATGTATGGACGCTGTCTCCACTTAGTCGAGATCCTTCCACTTCCTGACCACCCTGAGGCTGAAGAAATATTTCCTAATATCCCTATGATTCATGCAAGTGTAACTAACAACCTGCCCAGGGGTCTTGAAGACAGCCAGGGGTCTTGAAGACAACCAGGGGTCTTGAAGACAATCAAGGGGTCTTGAAGACAGCCAGGGGTCTTGAAGACAATCAAGGGGTCTTGAAGACAGGCAGGGGTCTTGAAGACAATCAAGGGGTCTTGAAGACAGGCAGGGGTCTTGAAGACAATCAAGGGGTCTTGAAGACAGCCAGGGGTCTTGAAGACAGCCAGGGGTCTTGAAGACAGCCAGGGGTCTTGAAGACAGCCAGGGGTTTTGAAGACAATCAAGGGGTCTTGAAGACAATCAAGGGGTCTTGAAGACAATCAAGGGGTCTTGAAGACAGTCAGAGGTCTTGAAGACAGCCAGGGGTCTTGAAGACAGCCAGGGGTCATGAAGACAGCCAGAGGTCTACTGGTAAACCACTGTGCAAGTCTTCAGTGTCTCTCCTCATCCTCTAGTCATGACCTTAAGGTTAAAAAAATCATTTTGTTGTGTGTTAGCAGTCCGGAAATGTGTTGGTGATAACTCAGCAGTCTTGGGCAACACTGCTCTCCTGCTGCTGCTACTCCTCTTACTAGTGCTCCTGCAGCTGCTACTCCTCTTACTAGTGCTCTTGCTGCTGCTACTCCTCTTACTAGTGCTCCTGCTGCTGCTACTCCTCTTACTAGTGCTCCTGCTGCTACTCCTCTTACTAGTGCTCCTGCTGCTCCTACTATGCTCCCTGCACCTCTTACTAGTGCTCCTGCTGCTGCTACTCCTCTTACTAGTGCCCTCTCTGCTATCTCACTAGTGCTCCTCTTGTACCCCTGCTTTCTCCTCTTACTAGTGCTCCTTGCTGCTACTCCTCTTACTAGTGCTCCTGCTGCTGCTACTCCCCTTACTAGTGCTCCTGCTGCTGCTACTCCTCTTACTAGTGCTCCTGCTGCTGCTACTCCTCTTACTAGTGCTCCTGCTGCTGCTACTCCTCTTACTAGTGCTCCTGCTGCTGCTACTCCTCTATGCACTAGTGTCTCCTGCTGCTGCTACTCCTCTTACTAGTGCTCCTGCTGCTGCTACTCCTCTTACTAGTGCTCCTGCTGCTGCTACTCCTCTTACTAGTGCTCCTGCTGCTGCTACTCCTCTTACTAGTGCTCCTGCTGCTGCTACTCCTCTTACTAGTGCTCCTGCTGCTGCTACTCCTCTTACTAGTGCCTGCAGCTGCTACTCCTCTTACTAGTGCTCCTGTGCTGCTACTCCTCTTACTAGTGCTCCTGGCTGCTACTCCTCTTACTAGTGCTCCTGCTGCTGCTACTCCTTTACTAGTGCTCCTGCGCTGCTACTCCTCTTACTAGTGCTCCTGCTGCTGCTACTCCTCTTACTAGTGCTCCTGCTGCTGCTACTCCTCTTACTAGTGCTCCTGCTGCTGCTACTCCTCTTACTAGTGCTCCTGGCTGCTGCTCCTCTCTTACTAGTGCTCCTGCTGCTACTCCTCTTACTAGTGCTCCTGCTGCTGCTACTCCTCTTACTAGTGGCTCTCCTCTGCTGCTACTCCTCTTACTAGTGTCCTCGCTGCTACTCCTCTTACTAGTGCTCCTGCATGCTGCTACTCCTCTTACTAGTGCTCCTGCTGCTGCTACTCCTCTTACTAGTGCTCCTGCTGCTGCTACTCCTCTTACTAGTGCTCCTGCTGCTGCTACTCCTCTTACTAGTGCTCCTGCTGCTGCTACTCCTCTTACTAGTGCTCCTGCAGCTGCTACTCCTCTTACTAGTGCTCCTGCTGCTGCTACTCCTCTTACTAGTGCTCCTGCTGCTGCTACTCCTCTTACTAGTGCTCCTGCTGCTGCTACTCCTCTTACTAGTGCTCCTGCTGCTGCTACTCCTCTTACTAGTGCTCCTGCTGCTGCTACTCCTCTTACTAGTGCTCCTGCGCTGCTGCTCCTCTTACTAGTGCTCCTGCGCTGCTCTCCTCTTACTAGTGCTCCTCTAGCTGCTCTCCTCTTACTAGTGCTCCTTGCTGCTACTCCTCTTACTAGTGCTCCTGCCTGCTTCCTCTTACTAGTGCTCCTCAGCTGCTGCTCCTCTTACTAGTGCTCCTGCTGCTGCTACTCCTCTTACTAGTGCTCCTGCTGCTGCTACTCCTCTTACTAGTGCTCCTGCGCTGCTACTCCTCTTACTAGTGCTCCTGCTGCTGCTACTCCTCTTACTAGTGCTCCGTGCTACTCCTCTTACTAGTGCTCCTGCTCTACTCCTCTTATATGCTCGCGCTCCTCTTACTAGTGCTCCTGCGCTGCTACTCCTCTTACTAGTGCTCCTGCTGCTGCTACTCCTCTTACTAGTAGCCCGCTGCTCTACCCTCTTACTAGTGCTCCTGCTGCCTACTCCTCTTACTAGTGCTCCTGCTGCTGCTACTCCTCTTACTAGTGCTCCTGCTGCTCTACTCCTCTTACTAGTGCTCCTCGCTGCTATCTCTACTAGTGCTGCTACTCCTCTTACTAGTGCTCCTGAACTGCTGCTCTCCTCTTACTAGTGTCCTGCTGCTGCTACTCCTCTTACTAGTGCTCCTGCTGCTGCTACTCCTCTTACTAGTGCTCCTGCTGCTGCTACTCCTCTTACTAGTGCTCTGCTGCTACTCCTCTACAGTGTCCTGCTGCTACTCCTCTTACTAGTGCTCCTGCTGCTGCTACTCCTCTTACTAGTGCTCCTGCTGCTGCTGCTCCTCTTACTAGTGCTCCTGCTGCTGCTACTCCTCTTACTAGTGCTCCTGCTGCTGCTACTCCTCTTACTAGTGCTCCTGCTGCTGCTACTCCTCTTACAAGTGCTCCTGCTGCTGCTACTCCTCTTACTAGTTCTCCTGCTGCTGCTACTCCTCTTACTAGTGCTCTCTGCTGCTACTCCTCTTACTAGTGCTCCTGCTGCTACTCCTCTTACTAGTGCTCCTGCTGCTGCTACTCCTCTTACTAGTGCTCCTGCTGCTGCTACTCCTCTTACTAGTGCTCCTGCTGCTGCTACTCCTCTTACTAGTGCTCCTGCTGCTGCTACTCCTCTTACTAGTTCTCCTGCTGCTGCTACTCCTCTTACTAGTGCTCCTGCTGCTGCTACTCCTCTTACTAGTGCTCCTGCTGCTGCTACTCCTCTTACTAGTTCTCCTGCTGCTGCTACTCCTCTTACTAGTGCTCCTGCTGCTGCTACTCCTCTTACTAGTGCTCCTCTGCTGCTACTCCTCTTACTAGTTCTCCTGCTGCTGCTACTCCTCTTACTAGTGCTCCTGCAGCTGCTACTCCTCTTACTAGTGCTCCTGCAGCTGCTACTCCTCTTACTAGTGCTCCTGCTGCTGCTACTCCTCTTACTAGTGCTCTTGCTGCTGCTACTCCTCTTACTAGTGCTCCTGCTGCTGCTACTCCTCTTACTAGTGCTCCTGCTGCTGCTACTCCTCTTACTAGTGCTCCTGCTGCTCTCCTCTTACTAGTGTTCCTGCTGCTGCTACTCCTCTTACTATTGCTCCTGCTGCTCCTCCTTACTAGTGCTCCTGCTGCCTACTCCTCTTACTAGTGCTCCTGCTGCTAGTCTCCTCTTACTAGTGCTCCTGCTGCTGCTACTCCTCTTACTAGTGCTCCTGCTGCTGCTACTCCTCTTACTAGTGCTCCTGCTGCTGCTACTCCTACTCCTCTTACTAGTGCTCCTGCTATTTCTCCTCTTCCACCTACCTCTTGTTTCTTCCTCATCTGCTCCTCATTCTCCTACCTCTTTCTGCTCCTCCCAACTCTTCCCTCTTCTCTTCTTCCTCCTCCTCATGACAACTCTTCCTCCTGCTCCTCCTCTTGCCTCTTCTTCTCCTCCTACCTCTCCTTCCTGCTCCTCTTAACTCTTCCTGTCAGGTTCCGGCCTCTCGTGACCTTATATATTGGGAATTATTTCCGGCTTGTGGCGTATTTATTTTCCTGGTATTTCTGTCCCCACTAACTCTCCTCCCCTCCTCACACACACACACACACACACACACACACACACACACACACACACACACACACTCACACACACACACACACACACACACACTCACACACACACACTCACACTCACACTCACACACACACACACACACACACACACACACACACACACACACACACTCACACTCCCCACACACACACACACACACACCTCACACACACACACACACTCACACCCACACACACACACACACACACACACACAAGAGTAGTCAGGAAGTGGAATGGACTAGAGAAAGATATAGTGGAGGCAGGAACCATACATAGTTTTAAGACAAGGTATGATAAAGCTCATGGAGCAGGGAGAGCAGAGACCCAGTAGCAGACAGCGAAGAGGCGGGGCCAGGAGCTGAGTCTCGACCCCTGCAACCACAATTAGGTGAGTACAATTAGGTGAGTACACACTCACACACACACACACACACACACACACACACACACACTCACACACACACACACACACACACACACAGACACACACACACACACACACACACACACACACACACACACACAAGGGGACACAGTTGGAGCTGAGTCTGCGGGGCCAGGAGCTGAGTCTCGACCCCTGCAACCACAATTAGGTGAGTACACACACACACACACACACTCACACACACACACACACACACATACACACACACACACACACACACACACACACAAGGGGACACAGTTGGAAGTTGAAGACTCAAATGAATCACAGGGATGTTAGGAAGTATTTCTTCAGTCATAGAATGGTCGGGAAGTGGAATAGCTTGGGAAGCGATGTAGTGGAGGCAGGTTACATACAAAGCTTTAAGGAGAGGTATGATAAAGCTCATGGAGCAGGGAGCGTGACCCAGTAGCGGCTAGTGAAGAGGCGGGGCCAGGAGCTATGAATCGATCCCTGCAACCACAACTAGGTGAGTACAACAACTAGGTGAGTACACACACACACACACACACACACACACACACACTCACACACACACACACTCACACACACACACACAGCATATGGGCGACTGGCAAACCTAAGATTAGCGTTCCGTTACCTTAACAAGGAATCGTTCAAGACACTGTATACCGTGTACGTCAGGCCCATACTAGAATATGCAGCACCAGTCTGGAACCCACACCTGGTCAAGCACGTAAAGAAACTAGAGAAAGTGCAAAGGTTTGCGACAAGGTTAGTTCCACAACTCAGGGGTCTGTCCTATGAAGAGAGGTTGAGGGAAATAGGACTAACAACACTGGAGGAAAGAAGGGTCAGAGGAGACATGATAACGACATACAAAATACTGCGGGGAATCGACAAGGTAGACAGTGACAGGATGTTCCAGAGAGGGAACACAGAAACAAGGGGACACAACTGGAAGCTGAAGACTCAGATGAGTCAAAGGGATGTTAGGAAGCATTTCTTCAGCCACAGAGTAGTCAGGAAGTGGAATAGTCTAGAGAAAGATATAGTGGAGGCAGGAACCATACATAGTTTTAAGACGAGGTATGATAAAGCTCATGGAGCAGGGAGAACAGAGACCCAGTAGCGGACAGCGAAGAGGCGGGGCCAGGAGCTGAGTCTCGACCCCTGCAACCACAATTAGGTGAGTACACACAAACACACTCACACACACACATACACACACACGGGCACATCTCCTGAGGCGCACATTAACCAAATAACTGCTGCAGCATACGGGCGCCTAGCAAACCTAAGAACAGCATGTATAACAGCTGTATAACCCTTGTGGTTTAGCGCTTCTTTTGATTATAATATAATATATATATGACATCTCAATAAGGAATCGTTCAGGACCCTGTACACCGTGTACGTTAGGCCTATATTGGAGTATGCAGCACCAGTTTGGAACCCACACCTAGCCAAGCATGTAAGGAAGCTAGAGGAAGTACAAAGGTTTGCAACAAGACTAGTCTTGGAGCTAAGGGGCATGTCCTACGAGGAGAGGTTAAGGGAAATCGACCTGACAACACTGGAGGACATATAAAATACTGAGAGGAATCGACAAGGTGGACAGAGACATGATGTTCCAGAGATGGGACACAGCAACAAGGGGACACAGTTGGAAGTTGAAGACTCAGATGAATCACAGGGATGTTAGGAAGTATTTCTTCAGTCACAGAGTGGTCAGGAAGTGGAATAGTCTAGCGAGTGATGTAGTGGAGCAGGATCCATACATAACTTTAAGAAGAGGTATGATAAAGCTCATGGAGCAGGAAGAGTGACCTAGTAGCGACCAGTAAAGAGGCGAGGCCAGGAGCTATGACTCGACTCCTGCAACGACAACTAGGTGAGTACACACACCATGTAAACACTGAACAAATGCATGTTGTAATCTCCCTCACAGACAGTATCGAGAGAGACAAAACAACGTCGCTTAAGTTTTAGGTTTTAAAACTGCCAGTAACTTTGTATATAAAAAATAAGGAATTGAAGCGACTTTGTAGATCTACTGCGGAGAGAGAGAGAGAGAGAGAGAGAGAGAGAGAGAGAGAGAGAGAGAGAGAGAGAGAGAGAGAGAGAGAGAGAGAGAGAGAGAGAGAGAGAGAGAGAGAGAGAGAGAGAGAGAGAGAGAGAGAGAGAGAGAGAGAGAGAGAGAGAGAGAACAATGTACTCACAGAGCTGCGTACAGGTGCACTCACATAGCAATATACATATACACACACACACATAGTGTGACCACCCGTAGAAATGTATTCGGTGTACAGAAAGCCGTGTACACATGTACACCAGTGAAGGATCATCGGCTTTAACAAGAGAATTCTTACAAAGTCATGTTGTTCCCTCAACGCTACTCTCCCTCTCTCCCTATTTTAATGGTGTTACGAAAATAGAGGGAGTCAAGAAGCAAAAGAGGGAGCAAGTTAAGAGAGAGAGAGAGAGAGAGAGAGAGAGAGAGAGAGAGAGAGAGAGAGAGAGAGAGAGAGAGAGAGAGAGGGGGGGGGGGGGAGGGCAGGTGGAGCGTAGGGAAGCGGAAAACAGAAATGTCAGAGCAGGTCATGTGTGTGTTTGAACATTATGTTGTTGACGGTGTAGCCAGTAACACTGAGTACCTCTCACACCACCTGCACTATCACCTGCACCACCACCACCTGCACCACAACCACCACCTCACACCACCACCACTTGCACCACTACCACCACCTGTACCACCACCTCTCACACTACCACCACCACCACGTGCACCAGCACCACCTGCACCAGCACCACTTGCACCAGCACCACCACCTGCACCACCACCACCTGCACCACTACCACCTGCACCACCACCACCTGTACCACGATCACCTGCACCACCACCACCTGCACAACCACCATCTGCACCACCACCACCTGCACCACCACCACCTGCACCACCACCACCTGCACCACAACCACCACCTCACACCACCACCACTTGCACCACTACCACCACCTGTACCACCACCTCTCACACTACCACCACCACCACGTGCACCAGCACCAGCACCACTTGCACCAGTACCACCACCTGCACCATCACCACCTGCACCACTACCACCTGCACCACCACCACCTGTACCACGATCACCTGCACCACCACCACCTGCACCACTTGCACTACCACCACCACCTGCACAACCACCATCTGCACCACCACCACCTGCACCACCACCACCTGCACCACCATCACCACCTGCACAACCACCACCACCACCTGCACTCTCTACTCGAATATTTCTGTGTACTCGCCTATTTACGCTTGCAGGGGTTGAAGCAGTGCCCCTGGCCCATCTTAATTCCTATCGACCCGTTTTTTACTGATTTCTGGCCTCCAGGGATAGATCATATATATTCTGGCCTCCAGGAATCTATTCACATATATTCTGGCCTCCAGGGAGCTATCACATATATTTTGGCCTCCAGGGATCCATCACATATATTGTGGCCTCCAGGGAGCTAACATATCTACTCCTGAAACTGTGTATGATGTTTGTCTTCTTCACTTCTATATAATTCCATTTACCATTCTGAGACTGAAGAAATATTTCCTAATATTTCTGTGGGTAATCTGTGTTGCTGAACTTCTATCTATGACCCCTTCTCTAGCCACTGTTCGTATCCGCCCTGTCATATCCTCGGAGTATCTTGTACGACGTGTTTGTGTCTCACTTACATATCTCCCGGAGTCCTTTATTCTAAGTTAGCCAGTTTTAGTTAATTTAGTCATTACTAGTACAATACCTTCACTTCTGGGACTAATATTGGTGCAAACACTGGACCTTCTTGAGTTACAGATCATGCTAGACCAGGTGTGGGCTCCATGCTGGTGCTGTGTACTCTGTGAGAGGTCTAATGTATGCCTTAAATAGTGTTCTAAAGAATTTTTGGCAAGGGTCCCTGAAGGTAATTCCATGTTATGTTGCACACGTGTCTACCTGGAGAGAGTTCCAGGGGTCAACGCCCCTGCGGCCCAGTCTGTGACCAGGCCTCATGTTGGATCAGGGCCTGATCAACCAGGCTGTTACTGCTGGCCGCACGCAGTCCAACGTACGAACCACAGCCTGGCTGGTTAGGTACCGACTTTAGGTGCCTGTCCAGTGCCTGCTTGAAGACAGCCAGGGGTTTATTGGCAATCCCCCTTATGTATGCTGGGAGGCAGTTGAACAGTCTTGGGCCCCTGACACTTATTGTGTTGTCTCTCAACGTGCTAGTGGCACCCCTGCTTTTCATTGGGGTCTGCCGAGTCTTTTGCTTTCGTAGGGAGTGACTCTCGTGTGTAAATTTGGTACTAATCCCTCGAGAATTTTCCAAGTGTATATAATAATGTATCTCTCCCGCCTGCGTTCTAGGGAGTACAGGTTTAGGAACTTCAAGCGTTCCCAGTAATTGAGGTGGTTTATTGCAGTTATGCGTGCCGTGAAGGTTCTCTGCACATTTTCTAGGTCAGCAATTTCACCTGCCTTGAAAGGTGCAGTTAGTGTGCAGTATGTTGCACACGTGTACCTCTGGCGACATGTATATGTGAAGTTTGTTACCTCTCAGGCTGTACTTCTCCTCTGGTCTTCTCTCTCTCCCTACCTAATTTGCGTAACTTACTAATTCGTACTGAAATCGAGTAGCCGGTCGTTGGACCACTCCTGAAGCTTGTCCAGGTCTTCCTTTACCTTCTCTGTATCCTATTTCAGTCTTAATCTTCAGATTTGTTTGTTATCATAAGCAAACAAGGATTAAGTCTGCTAGGCAGGTTATAGGGTATATCAACACAAGCTGTGGTCTTAGTACTGGTCTTTGAGTCACCCAACTTGTAACCATTTCTCACTATACGTTTTTTTTACCATACTATTAACATGTTTGGCTTGCAATAGAAAGCATCCGTGGTCGAACCCTGGGTGAGGCGAGACATAGGGCCGTCTGCTTACATCTTCTAACCTTGTTACCTATGAGTAAATAAATGCCTAGCAGTCAGTCGACTGATGAGGGTCACATCCCAAGAGAGGACCTACAAAAGATCACAATGGAAACAAGCCACACTTGGGTCATCCTGGTTACTATGATGATAATAATGCAAAGTAAGTCTTCTTCCTAATCACCCAGAGATTACACAAAATACACGCTCAGTAATGAAGTCAAGAAGATACGGTGCTAGGAGCTGAGACCCGACCCCCCACAACCTCAAACAGGCGAGCACATGCATGAAAATGACACTGAAACTCTAGAAATAAAAATGATGAACCTTCTATACAGCCTTTCATCCCCTTCCCAGTGTTTATATGCGCCAGCAGTCTTATGTTACAACACCAGCCTAACAAGTCACATTATTTCACCTCATACTTCACATATTATATACTACTATGTATATATATATACTACTATATATATATATATATATATATATATATATATATATATATATATATATATATATATATATATATATATATATATATATATATATATATATATATATATATATATATATATATATATATATATATATATATATATATATATATATATATATATATATATATATATATATATATATATATATATATATAAATTTGAGCACTCTCTTTATTTATTGAATAATAATAAGTGAGCAGGGAAGAGCTTCATGCACTAACACAATGCTTGTGGGAGGAAGGCAGCGACAAAAACAATGGGGATTTCAGTTTGCTTTAGTTTCCCCTACTCCCACATTATCCTTCACTTGGGGATGAGGGGCTTCTGATACAAGTGAAGCCCTCCCTTTACTCGGATCAAACCTGATTACCCCCCAGTATCTCAGGCGATGCACCGACCATTACCTGCTTGTTTAGCGTTTTTCTGTTATGATAATCCTCCCAGTCCCATTCGCTTACCATCTTTACCATATTCCATTTTCTGTAAAGTTTTTTTTTTTGCCTGCACAGAAAACTTACTTGAGGATAAACTATGTACGAATATGGTTAGTAAGTAAGTAAAGTAAGTTTATTCAGATATACACAAATACAGTTACATAGATTATCATACATAGCAGCATATGTGTAGAAAACCCAGGATAACCCAAAAAAGTCAGACAGAGTGACTTATTTCCATTGTAAGTAAGTTTATTTAGGCACGGGTACAGTGCCGAATTACAGAAAATATCAACATGGATGACGACTAACAAGCTTACTCTCAATACTGACAAGACCTACTTCATACAGTTTGGAAACAGAGCCACAAATGTTCTACTTAACATAACACTCAATGGTTCACCCATCACAAGACTCACAGAGGGAAAATTCCTAGGAATCCACATTAAATTCCAAACACACATACAACAAATTTCCAAGAAAACTATGTGCCTCAATCAGCTCTCCTTGCACTATATCACTCACTCATCTACACTTATCTCACCTATGGAATCTGTGCATGGGTACCAACAACATTAAATCACCTTAGACCACTCATAACCCAGCAAAAGGCTGCAGTCAGAATGATAACAAATTCCCACTCTAGACAGCATACTCCACCAATATTCAAAAGCCTAAAACTACTCATCATAAAGAACATTCACACTTATTCTTGTGCCTACTACATACATAGAACTCTACACTTTAATATAAACCCTCCGCTCAAAATTCTCCTCACCAACTTTAATAGGACCCATGACCACAACACAAGACACAGATCACTTTTTGATATACGTACCCCGTGTCCATATCAACCTATGTAAAAATTCTATGCACATAAAGGGCCCCAGAGTCTGGAATTCATTACCAGTAAATACTATAATAACCTTGTCTGAAAATCATTTTAAGACTCTTCTCAAAAACCACCTACTCACCCTAAACTAAATACGTATACTGTAAATTACTTTAAAAAATGCTCAATGTTATTTTCCTTAAGAAAATTGAATATTGAAGACAGAGTAAAACAACTTAAATTAAATCAAGTTTATAAAATTGCTCACAAACAGTGTCCAGAATATCTTGCTGCCAATTTTGTCAAGGCTGGGAACCAAAGCAGTCATAGTACTAGGTGGAGAGAGCACAACTTTGTAGTACCCACAGTCAGTGGCCAGGCTTCAAACACCTTTTATTGTACAGCAATAAAGGAATGGAACAGACTGCCTGCACATGTCAAAGCCAGTCATAGCATCAGCCAGTTCAAGAAGAGAACCAAAAGGTACCTAATGAATGTAGCGACAGAAAGGGAGGAGAATGATTTTTTATTTTTTTAGCTAACACACATGTATATGTAAATAACTCTTTTTACCTTATTCCTGGTATACATATATCATTTATAATATAATAAAATATATATCCTACAATGTAAAATATTAAAGTATAAAAAGGACCCCAATGGAAATAAGTCACCCTGTCTGACTTTTTTGGGTTATCCTGGAGGGTTCTCTACACATATGCTGCTATGTATGATAATGTATGTAAATGTATTTGTGTATACCTGAATAAACTTACTTACTTACTTACTTACTAATTACCATCCTACTAAACACTTGTTACAATGTAATATCATCATATTGTAATTTGAACAATGTAATATCATCATATTGTAATTTGAACAATGTAATATCATCATATTGTAATTTGAACAATGTAATATCATCATATTGTAATTTGAACAATGTAATATCATCATATTGTAATTTGAACAATCTAATATTTAAATAAAACAAACTCAATCAATTTCTCTAATATTATGTACATAGTCTATAAGCCATTAGATTAAGCTGCCCTTAATGCCATGGCATGTCAGTGGCTCTCCTTGCACTTCAGTTAATAATTGTAATTACAAAATCTATGTAAACTTGCAATGAAATAAATATTTGAATTTGAATTTACATAGCATAAATTACAAATCACGATAACCCAAAAAAGTCAGACAAAATGACTTATTTCCAGTGGAGTCCTTGTCCCAGTGGAGTCCATGTCCCAGTGGAGTCCTTGTCCCAGTGGAGTCCTTGTCCCAGTGGAGTCCTTGTCCCAGTGGAGTCCTTGTCCCAGTGGAGTCCTTGTCCCAGTGGAGTCCTTGTCCCAGTGGAGTCCTTGTCCCAGTGGAGTCCTTGTCCCAGTGGAGTCCTTGTCCCAGTGGAGTCCTTGTCCCAGTGGAGTCCTTGTCCCAGTGGAGTCCTTGTCCCAGTGGAGTCCTTGTCCCAGTGGAGTCCTTGTTCGGATTATACCGGAGAGTTAGTACTAATAATAATAATAATAATAATAATAATAATAATAATAATAATAATAATAATAATAATAATAATAATAATAATAATATCTTTATTTCTACAAGTACATGTACAAGGTATACAGACCATAGCAGACATCAATGACATACTACTATATAGAAAGCCACTTGTTATACAAAGCATTTCGGGCAAATTAGGCTAATTTTGTCCCAAGGATGCGACCCACACTAGTCGGCTACTACCCAGGTACCTATTTTACTGCTAGGTGAACATAGACAGCAGGTGTCTTAAAGAAACACGTCCTAATGTCCCGGCCGTCCCGCGATCGAACTACGGACCTCAATGTGTGAGCTGAGTGCGCTACCAACCCAGCTACGGGATACTTTAAAGCCAATATAACCCAGGAAAACCAAACAGTGTGGCTTATTTCCACTGTGGTCCTTAGGTCCTCTTCCCCAGGATGCCACCCAAAACAATATACATACATCCAGGTACCTAGCAATAACAACAGGTATTAGGAGACTTGCCCATATGTCCCACGTCGCTCAGGGTTGCCCGGTGGCCAGGGTAGCCCGTGGCCTGGGAGGCAACACTATTGCTTCACAGACTGAGTGCCCGTGTTTCGATCCCCAGCAAGGGTGGAAACACTGGGTGTGTTTCCTTACACCCGCTGTCCCGTTCACCTAGCAAGCAAGTAGGTACCTGGGTGTTAGTGGACTGGTTTGGTCGCATCCTGGGGGACAAGATTGAATGGCCACAATAGAAATAATACAGACAGTTCTCGATGACGCACTGCCTTTCTTGGGTTATCCTGGGTGACTAACCCTTCGGGGTTAAAAATCCCAACAAAATCTTAACCCGGGCACTGCAAAACTAGGTATCTATATCTATGTTAATTACGAAAACAGTAGACCCCGTTCCTAAGTTAATGTTAGTATAGATACTAAACAAGTTACCACTGTTAATTATCTGTTCGGTTTCAGCTTCATATAAGTTGGAAACAATATATTACAGGGTTAAGAATTATTAAGAAGCACACTGGTAAAGGTGTGTGTGTATGATGATTGTAAAACACAAGTTTGTAAGAGTTATCTGTCATCTAAGGTGTTCATGAGACAAAGATTTCCTAGTCATCTAAGGTGTTCACGAGACAAAGATTTCCTAGTCATCTAAGGTGTTCACGAGACAAAGATTTCCTAGTCATCTAAGGTGTTCACGAGACAAAGATTTCCTAGTCATCTAAGGTGTTCACGAGACAAAGATTTCCTAGTCATCTAAGGTGTTCACGAGACAAAGATTTCCTAGTCATCTAAGGTGTTCACGAGACAAAGATTTCCTAGTCATCTAAGGTGTTCACGAGACAAAGATTTCCTAGTCATCTAAGGTGTTCACGAGACAAAGATTTCCTAGTCATCTAAGGTGTTCACGAGACAAAGATTTCCTAGTCATCTAAGGTGTTCACGAGACAAAGATTTCCTAGTCATCTAAGGTGTTCACGAGACAAAGATTTCCTAGTCATCTAAGGTGTTCACGAGACAAAGAATATGTCAGCAATTCTACCAGAGCCCCTTTTTTTTTTAATAGGATTTAGTTTCACACTCATATGTTAATTAACAAAACATTAGCCACTATTTTTAAATGGCATGTGTTGTTGTTCTTCAGATCGACCATGTTGGGAACCCGTCGTGGCAAGCTCAGATCCGTGGCAGGAAGTTGTGGTCACTGGAACCTCCGCCAGAGTGTTACTTCCAGTGTGTTCCCATGGAAGTGGTGGTGGAACCAGGAGAGATAAGTAAGTGCTGGTGGTGTTAGTAGTGGTGTTAGTAATGGTGGTAGTGGTGCTGGTAGTGATGCTGGTGGGTTTGTGTGCATGTATAAACTCGTAAGATAAAAATACCAGTGAATAAACTAACAGAACTTAAACGCGGAGAGGTTAACTTCAAACAGTCACTCATTATCACAAAGTAACTAAACACCACAGATGATGTAGTTGAAGTTTTGGCAGTAATGACTGACAAGCAAAACCTTGTCACTGTGCTTGTATTCAAGCAGCCACGTTCAATTTCCCAATAGTTGAAGGAACAGCTATTGAAAATGGATAACTGTCTGGAGACTCTTTCAACCCAACTATCTTGCTGCTTGGTAATTTCAATTTAAGACATAAAATGGAAGACTGCAGCAACTAATGTTATACCAGAGACAATCTGAGGAGGCAGCTCATGTGAACATTCTCACACATCTGACATGTTGAATCTCTGGCATAAATTCACCCAAGAATAATGATGACCTGATACGAAGCATAACAGTATTAAAGACAGTTAATTCGGATCACAACCTAATAGAAGTCCAGACTTGTATGCACAGGCGTCCTGACCACAGGCGTCCTGACCAGCAAAATGCATACAGTTACGAGACTCTCTTCATCCAATTTAACTTTAACAATAACATCAACTGGGATCAAATAAATTATAGTAATGAAACGTCCTGGGAGGATATCTTAAATAACATGGATCTGAAGCAGTGTCTTGAAAGGATCAACTTTGTGGCAGTTGAAGTATGTTCAAGGCGCATTCCTAAAAGGCAACAGAAGAGATGTAAACTAGAAAGAGACGCGCTACCTCCACAGGTGAAGACTCACTGAGCTCAAGGTGGCTACATCATCTGAAGTATGGAAGGAAACACTGACCAGGGAAACACTGACCAGGGAAACACTGACCAGGGAAACACTGACCAGGGAAACAGAAAATATTGAACCTAAGTCAAATAAATCATAAATGATCCAGGAGACAGAAGGATCTATAAGCAATTAATGAAATTGAAAGAAATCCAAAATATTTCTTTTCATATGCCAAAAACAAGGCAAAAACAACGTCCAATATCGGGCCCTTGCTTAAACAAGATGAGACTTACACAGATGACCAAAAAACGAATGAGATACTAAAGTCTCAATATTACTACGCTTAGCAAGCCATTAATCAGACTAAAGATCGATAATCCAAATGAATTTTTCACGAACGAGTCTCAAAATCTTGTCAATATATGCCAAATTTCTGACATAACAAACCTAACTCCACTGGACTTTGAAAAGTCATCGACAACACTCTGCCCCAGACCCAGACTCATGCAACTCTGTCTTCATCAAGAACTGCAAAAAAAAAAAAAACCTTCACGAGCCTTACATATTCTATGGAGAGAACCTAGACACAGGAGTCATCTCACAGCCTAGACACGGGGTCATCTCACAGCCTAGATATGGGGTCATCTCACAGCCTAGACACGGGGTCATCTCACAGCCTAGACACGGAGTTATCTCACAGCCTAGACACGGGGTCATCTCACAGCCTAGACACGGGGTCATCTCACAGCCTAGACACGGGGTCATCTCACAGCCTAGACACGGGGTCATCTCACAGCCTAGACACGGGGTCATCCCACACTCTAGACACGTGGGATGACCCCCGTGTATAGACTGTGGGATGCCCCCCATGTATAGACTGTGGGATGACCACCGTGTATAGACTGTGGGATGACCCCCGTGTATAGACTGTGGGATGACCCCCGTGTATAGACTGTGGGATGACCCCGTGTATAGACTGTGGGATGACCCCCGTGTATAGACTGTGGGATGACCCCGTGTATAGACTGTGGGATGACCCCCGTGTATAGACTGTGGGATGACCCCCGTGTATAGACTGTGGGATGACCCCCGTGTATAGACTGTGGGATGACCCCCGTGTATAGACTGTGGGATGACCCCCGTGTATAGACTGGTTATCCCACAGTCACTAACAACAACAACAGACACAGCCACACTCCACAAAGGTGGCAGCAAAACAATAACAAAGAATTATAAACTGATAACGTCACAACCTCCAAGGAACATTCATAAGAAAAAGAGTAAATTTTCAGTACAACAAAGAAATATAAAGCACTACCAAGAGACAAAAATAATAAAAACATCTGTGTTGCGATGTTTCGCCCCCAAACCTGCAACTTGATCTTACGGCAGTAAGATCAACCTACATTTTAATTCTCACAAACATTTTTTAGTATTTTCACAATAAAACTCAGATAACCCGCAAATAAGACGACGTTTCAGTCCGACTTGTACCAAGTCACAGTGTGACTTGTAAATGGTCCAAGTCGGTCCGAAACGTCGTCTTAAGTTTCTCTCTCCTATGTGTGGGTTATTTGTGCGTTGTTCCAGTCACTTTGTGTATTGTTCCAGTCACTTTGTGTATTGTTCCAGTCACTTTGTGTATTGTTCCAGTCACTTTGTGTATTGTTCAAGTCACTTTGTGTATTGTTCCAGTCACGGTATTGTACCTTTTTGTTCCTTTCACAATAAAATTGGTTTCTGCAACAATTTTCGTGGCGGCTTAGATGCCTAACCAGCGAGGCAGACAGCTACACTTAACGCTGATTGGCTCAAGTTCTAAATAGGTTCAGATGGCACTTAAGCCTTGAAGTTAATACAGGGTCACATTGTGGGTGAAGTTAATACAGGGTCACATTGTGGGTGAAGTTAATACAGGTTCACATTGTGGGTGAAGTTAATACAGGTTCACATTGTGGGTGAAGTTAATACAGGGTCACATTGTGGGTGAAGTTAATACAGGGTCACATTGTGGGTGAAGTTAATACAGGGTCGCATTGTGGGTGAAGTTATTACAGGGTCACATTGTGGGTGAAGTTAATACAGGGTCACATTGTGGGTGAAGTTAATACAGGTTCACATTGTGGGTGAAGTTAATACAGGGTCACATTGTGGGTGAAGTTAATACAGGCTCACATTGTGGGTGAAGTTATTACAGGGTCACATTGTGGGTGAAGTTAATACAGGGTCACATTGTGGGTGAAGTTAATACAGGGTCACATTGTGGGTGAAGTTAATACAGGGTCACATTGTGGGTGAAGTTAATACAGGTTCACATTGTGGGTGAAGTTAATACAGGGTCACATTGTGGGTGAAGTTAATACAGGGTCACATTGTGGGTGAAGTTAATACAGGGTCACATTGTGGGTGAAGTTAATACAGGGTCACATTGTGGGTGAAGTTAATACAGGGTCACATTGTGGGTGAAGTTAATACAGGTTCACATTGTGGGTGAAGTTAATACAGGGTCACATTGTGGGTGAAGTTAATACAGGGTCACATTGTGGGTGAAGTTAATACAGGGTCACATTGTGGGTGGCGAGACGCGTCACACTTAATATTTTGTAGAGGCAAGAAGAGTCTTTGAGGATCATTGTAGAGTGAGGTATGTTGTTGTTACACTGGGAGTTATAACACTGTTGTTGTTACACTGGGAGTTATAACACTGTTGTTGTTACACTGGGAGTTATAACACTGTTGTTGTTACACTGGGAGTTATAACACTGTTGTTGTTACACTGGGAGAGTTATAACACTGTTGTTGTTACACTGGGAGTTATAACACTGTTGTTGTTACACTGGGAGAGTTATAACACTGTTGTTGTTACACTGGGAGAGTTATAACACTGTTGTTGTTACACTGGGAGTTATAACACTGTTGTTGTTACACTGGGAGAGTTATAACACTGTTGTTGTCACACTGGGAGAGTTATAACACTGTTGTTGTTACACTGGGAGAGTTATAACACTGTTGTTGTCACACTGGGAGAGTTATAACACTGTTGTTGTTACACTGGGGGAGTTATAACACTGTTGTTGTCACAATGGGAGAGTTATAACACTGTTGTTGTTACACTGGTAGAGTTATAACACTGTTGTTGTTACACTGGGAGAGTTATAACACTGTTGTTGTCACACTGGGAGTTATAACACTGTTGTTGTTACACTGGGAGAGTTATAACACTGTTGTTGTTACACTGGGAGAGTTATAACACTGGTGTTGTTACACTGGGAGAGTAATAACACTGTTGTTGTCACACTGGGAGAGTTATAACACTGTTGTTGTTACACTGGGAGAGTTATAACACTGTTGTTGTTACACTGGGAGTGGTATAACACTGTTGTTGTTACACTGGGAGAGTTATAACACTGTTGTTGTTACACTGGGAGAGTTATAACACTGTTGTTGTTACACTGGGAGAGTTATAACACTGTTGTTGTTACACTGGGAGAGTTATAACACTGTTGTTGTTACACTGGGAGAGTTATAACACTGTTGTTGTTACACTGGGAGAGTTATAACACTGTTGTTGTCACACTGGGAGAGTTATAACACTGTTGTTGTTACACTGGGAGAGTTATAACACTGTTGTTGTTACACTGGGAGAGTTATAACACTGTTGTTGTTACACTGGGAGAGTTATAACACTGGTGTTGTTACACTGGGAGAGTTATAACACTGTTGTTGTCACACTGGGAGAGTTATAACACTGTTGTTGTCACACTGGGAGTTATAACACTGTTGTTGTTACACTGGGAGAGTTATAACACTGTTGTTGTTACAATGGGAGAGTTATAACACTGGTGTTGTTACACTGGGAGAGTTACAACACTGTTGTTGTTACAATAGGAGAGTTATAACACTGTTGTTGTCACACTGGGAGAGTTATAACACTGTTGTTGTTACACTGGAAGAGTTATAACACTGTTGTTGTCACACTGGGAGAGTTATAACACTAGTGTTGTTACACTGGGAGAGTTATAACACTAGTGTTGCCACACTGGGAGAGTTATAACACTGGTGTTGTTACACTGGGAGAGTTATAACACTGTTGTTATCACACTTTTTGTTGTTACACTGGGAGAGTTATAACACTGGTGTTGTCACACTGGGAGAGTTATAACACTGTTGTTGTCACACTGGGAGAGTTATAACACTGTTGTTGTCACACTGGGAGAGTTATAACACTGGTGTTGTCACACTGGGAGAGTTATAACACTGGTGTTGTTACACTGTGAGAGTTATAACACTAGTGTTGTTACACTATGAGTTATAACACTGGTGTTGTCACACTGGGAGAGTTATAACACTGTTGTTGTCACACTGGGAGAGTTATAACACTGGTGTTGTCACACTGGGAGAGTTATAACAATGGTGTTGTTACACTGGGAGAGTTATAACACTGGTGTTGCCACACTGGGAGAGTTATAACACTGTTGTTGCCACACTGGGAGAGTTATGACACTGGTGTTGTCACACTGGGAGAGTTATGACACTGGTGTTGTTACACTGGGAGAGTTATGACACTGTTGTTGTTACACTGGGAGAGTTATGACACTGTTGTTGCCACACTGGGAGAGTTATGACACTGGTGTTGTTACACTGGGAGAGTTATGACACTGGTGTTGCCACACTGGGAGAGTTATGACACTGGTGTTGCCACACTGGGAGAGTTATGACACTGTTGTTGCCACACTGGGAGAGTTATGACACTGGTGTTGCCACACTGGGAGAGTTATAACACTGGTGTTGCCACACTGGGAGAGTTATGACACTGGTGTTGTCACACTGGGAGAGTTATAACACTGGTGTTGTCACACTGGGAGAGTTATGACACTGTTGTTGCCACACTGGGAGAGTTATGACACTGTTGTTGTCACACTGGGAGAGTTATAACACTGGTGTTGTCACACTGGGAGAGTTATGACACTGGTGTTGTCACACTGGGAGAGTTATGACACTGTTGTTGTCACACTGGGAGAGTTATGACACTGGTGTTGCCACACTGGGAGAGTTATAACACTGTTGTTGCCACACTGGGAGAGTTATGACACTGGTGTTGCCACACTGGGAGAGTTATGACACTGGTGTTGCCACACTGGGAGAGTTATGACACTGGTGTTGCCACACTGGGAGAGTTATAACACTGGTGTTGCCACACTGGGAGAGTTATAACACTGGTGTTGTTACACTGGGAGAGTTATAACACTGGTGTTGTTACACTGTGAGAGTTATGACACTGGTGTTGTTACACTGGGAGAGTTATAACACTGGTGTTGTTACACTGGGAGAGTTATAACACTGGTGTTGCCACACTGGGAGAGTTATAATGTTACTTATATCTTAACTCACAGAAGCGCCTCTATGATGCTCCCTGTAACTTAAAGGGCTCTGGGCGGATGTCATTTTATCAGGGATGAGTTTTATTCTGGTTCTTGGACCAGGTAAGGACATGGCAAGGAGGCAAAAAGTTATACGAGATCCTCCTTTTGACATCTCGCCCATGAAGAATAGGTGAAACGTCAGTGCAGGTTCTGCATAACTATATTTGTGCCTTTGTCATCTTGTTCGAATTTCATACCATTTCATAAGTAAGCGAAGACATGGGATCGTCCGTGTCCACGTCCGTTGCTAGGGAAAATAGGGAATTTTGATTCACTCTTGACGCAAAATGAGACTCGGGCAAATCAGAGAACCAATGGCAAGTGAATCCTCTGTTCGAATCCCCATCCGTTCCGCGATTCGCTTGTCAATCGCGGTATAATGATTCCGTGAGTCGAACAATAGACTCAGGTTGTGTCACAACAGACGACAACTATCACAACGTTACACAATAACCAGAGTCAACACAACACCTCACTACCTTCACTCTGAATATTCTCACACCACAATTATTGTAACACTCCAAAACTTTATCAATGACAACACATGTAAGACATCAACTGACCTTACTGATGGTGAGACAACTTACCTTACTGATGGTGAGACAACTTACCTTACTGATGGTGAGACAACTTACCTTACTGATGGTTCATCAACTGACCTTACTGATGGTGAGACAACTTACCTTACTGATGGTGAGACAACTTACCTTACTGATGGTTCATCAACTGACCTTACTGATGGTGAGACAACTTACCTTACTGATGGTTCATCAACTTACCTTACTGATGGTGAGTCAACTTAACTTACTGATGGTTCATCAACTGACCTTACTGATGGTGAGACAACTTACCTTACTGATGGTGAGACAACTTACCTTACTGATGGTTCATCAACTTACCTTACTGATGGTTCATCAACTTACCTTACTGATGGTTCATCAACTTACCTTACTGCTGGTGTGCCAACTTACCTTACTGCTGGTGTGCCAACTTACCTTACTGCTGGTGTGCCAACTTACCTTACTGCTGGTGTGCCAACTTACCTTACTGCTGGTGTGCCAACTTACCTTACTGCTGGTGTGCCAACTTACCTTACTGCTGGTGTGCCAACTTACCTTACTGCTGGTGTGCCAACTTACCTTACTGCTGGTGTGCCAACTTACCTTACTGCTGGTGTGCCAACTTACCTTACTGCTGGTGTGCCAACTTACCTTACTGCTGGTGTGCCAAGTGTCCCTTGATGAGCTGCCAACTTTCACTTACCTGTAAAGTAAACATAACAGTAATTAATACAAGAGTCTCAACATGAGGTATCCCTCTACACCGACACCTTCACATAGTATCCCCTGGTATCCCCTTCGCTCTGACCTTCAGCGAGTATCCTGAACATAAAACTAAGAAACTTGTAATTTACGAAGTATTTGTTTATATTACAAATAATTCTGACGATGCAACGTAACCGTGAATATTTTCTTACCCTATTTAAAGTAAAACTCAACTTTCTGAAAGTGGTAGTCAGGTGGTGCTGGAGGCCAGGTGGTGCTGGAGGCCAGGTGGTGCCCGGAAAAATCCACATTACCACCTATTCACAATACTTGTTCACAACTTTACAACACCTGTTTATAAGACTATTGTTCACAGCACTTTTGTTCATGACACTGTGTGATATACTTGTCCATACATAACCTTCCTTGTTACTCGGGTCATTAAGGATGAATGTTACATGCACACCACCAGGCAATTATTCTTTAATATCTAAAACAATGATTAAAATAAAGTCTCAGTGTATATTCTCCGTGAGACATACACCTCTCGGTGTATATATTCAGGGAGAGAAATGCTCGTCTCTGTGTATATACACTGTGTAAATGTGTATAGTTGAGGTGGGTGGTGCGCCTCACGCGGTGGATATACAACCCACTACACTGTATATAAGTGTCAAGTTCAACTTAAGTCACATGTCAGATTCCTGTCTTCTAATAATATGTTATTTTGAGGATAATTGTGTTGTAGAGGTGTGAGCTTTGCTCACACCTCTACAACATAATTATCCTCAAAGATTTAACTTATACCATGAATTAAGTCAAGATCCTGGACTTCACTTTACGAAAACAGACAAAACAAATGCGATAGTAATTATGTACAAGGTAGATTACAGTGGAAAACTAAACATAATATTAAGAGACAGAGAAACTGAGGCGCCTCTTAAAAGCTTCGAGTGTTCACTGAACTATCCCATGTACTACCAGGAATCTCTGGTAGGAGAAATTTCTGGTACATGTCCTCTTTCTCTGTACGTTTTTCAGCGCATTTATGTCCATTCTGTAATGTTGTGACGAGAATTGTGCAGCATAATCTAAATAAAGCTTAACCTACCATGTATAGAGTTGAGGGAGATGACTCGTAGTGACTCAACACACACACGCCTACCTACCTACTTACCTACCTACCTACTTACCTACCTACCTACTTACCTACTTCACTCTCTCTGAACAATGGTATTGCATTAATCACTCTAAATACAATTTATATGTGATGAGTTGCAATACTGTGTATGGTGAGTTACTGTCACGTTGTTGAGTAATGTATGATAACTTGTATACTATTACACTGTTCAACACTATGTATGATAACTTGTATACTATTACACTGTTCAACACTATGTATGATAACTTGTATACTATTACACTGTTCAACACTATGTATGATATCTTGTATACTATTACGCCTATCATTCATGTATTTATGAGTTTGTGACTAGTGTACCATACACTGTATGAATCATGTTTCATGACTGATGACTAGTGTACCATATACTGTATGAATCATGTTTCATGACTGATGACTAGTGTACCATATACTGTATGAATCATGTTTCATGACTGATGACTAGTGTACCATATACTGTATGAATCATGTTTCATGACTGATGACTAGTGTACCATATACTATATGATTCATACTTCATGACTGATGACTAGTGTACCATATACTGTATGATTCATGCTTCATGACTGATGACTAGTGTACCATACACTGTATGAATCATGTTTCATGACTGATGACTAGTGTACCATATACTGTATGATTCATGCTTCATGACTGATGACTAGTGTACCATACACTGCATGAATCATGTTTCATGACTGATGACTAGTGTACCATACACTGTATGAATCATGCTTCATGAATGATGACTAGTGTACCATACACTGTATGAATCATGCTTCATAACTGATGACTAGTGTACCATACACTGCATGAATCATGTTTCATGACTGATGACTAGTGTACCATACACTGCATGAATCATGCTTCATGACTGATGACTAGTGTACCATACACTGCATGAATCATGTTTCATGACTGATGACTAGTGTACCATAACTGCATGAATCATGCTTCATGACTGATGACTAGTGTACCATACACTGCATGAATCATGTTTCATGACTGATGACTAGTGTACCATACACTGCATGAATCATGCTTCATGACTGATGACTAGTGTACCATACACTGCATGAATCATGTTTCATGACTGATGACTAGTGTACCATACACTGCATGAATCATGCTTCATGACTGATGACTAGTGTACCATACACTGCATGAATCATGTTTCATGACTGATGACTAGTGTACCATACACTGTATGAATCATGCTTCATGACTGATGACTAGTGTACCATACACTGTATGAATCATACTTCATGACTGATGACTAGTGTACATACACTGATAATCATGTTTCATGACTGATGACTAGTGTACCATACACTGTATGAATCATGTTTCATGACTGATGACTAGTGTACAACTGATGAATCATGCTTCATGACTGATGACTAGTGTACATACACTGTATGAATCATGTTTCATGACTGATGACTAGTGTACATACACTGATGAATCAGCCATGATGATACTATGTACATAACGCTATGAATCATGTTTCATGACTGATGACTAGTGTACCATACACTGTATGAATCATGTTTCATGACTGATGACTAGTGTACCATACACTGTATGAATCATGCTTCATGACTGATGACTAGTGTACCATATACTGTATGAATCATGTTTCATGACTGATGACTAGTGTACCATACACTGTATGAATCATGTTTCATGACTGATGACTAGTGTACCATACACTATGAATCATGTTTCATGACTGATGACTAGTGTACCATACACTGTATGAATCATGTTTCATGACTGATGACTAGTGTACCATAACTGTATGAATCATGTTTCATGACTGATGACTAGTGTACCATATACTGTATGAATCATGCTTCATGACTGATGACTAGTGTACCATACCTGCATGAATCATGTTTCATGACTGATGACTAGTGTACCATACACTGTATGAATCATGCTTCATGACTGATGACTAGTGTACCATACACTGTATGAATCATGTTTCATGACTGATGACTAGTGTACCTATATCACTGTATGAATCATGCTTCATGACTGATGACTAGTGTACCATACACTGCATGAATCATGTTTCATGACTGATGACTAGTGTACCATACACTGTATGAATCATGTTCATGACTGATGACTAGTGTACCATACACTGCATGAATCATTTTCATGACTGATGACTAGTGTACCATACACTGTATGAATCATGCTTCATGACTGATGACTAGTGTACCATACACTGCATGAATCATGTTTCATGACTGATGACTAGTGTACCATACACTGTATGAATCATGTTTCATGACTGATGACTAGTGTACCATACACTGCATGAATCATGTTTCATGACTGATGACTAGTGTACCATACACTGCATGAATCATGTTCATGACTGATGACTAGTGTACCATACACTGTATGAATCATGTTTCATGACTGATGACTAGTGTACCATACACTGCATGAATCATGTTTCATGACTGATGACTAGTGTACCATACACTGTATGAATCATGTTTCACGACTGATGACTAGTGTACTATACACTGTATGAATCATGCTTCATGACTGATGACTAGTGTACCATACACTGCATGAATCATGTTTCATGACTGATGACTAGTGTACCATACACTGCATGAATCATGATTCATGACTGATGACTAGTGTACCATACACTGCATGAATCATGTTTCATGACTGATGACTAGTGTACCATACACTGATGAATCATGTTCATGACTGATGACTAGTGTACCATACACTGTATGAATCATGTTTCATGACTGATGACTAGTGTACCATATACTGTATGAATCATGTTTCATGACTGATGACTAGTGTACCATATACTGCATGAATCATGTTTCATGACTGATGACTAGTGTACCATACACTGTATGAATCATGCTTCATGACTGATGACTAGTGTACCATACACTGTATGAATCATGTTTCATGACTGATGACTAGTGTACCATATACTGTATGAATCATGTTTCATGACTGATGACTAGTGTACCATACACTGTATGAATCATGCTTCATGACTGATGACTAGTGTACCATATACTGCATGAATCATGTTTCATGACTGATGACTAGTGTACCATACACTGTATGAATCATGTTTCATGACTGATGACTAGTGTACCATACACTGCATGAATCATGTTTCATGACTGATGACTAGTGTACCATACACTGTATGAATCATGTTTCATGACTGATGACTAGTGTACCATACACTGTATGAATCATGTTTCATGACTGATGACTAGTGTACCATACACTGCATGAATCATGTTTCATGACTGATGACTAGTGTACCATACACTGTATGAATCATGTTTCATGACTGATGACTAGTGTACCATACACTGTATGAATCATGTTTCATGACTGATGACTAGTGTACCATACACTGCATGAATCATGTTTCATGACTGATGACTAGTGTACCATACACTGTATGAATCAAGTTTCATGACTGATGACTAGTGTACCATACACTGTATGAATCATGTTTCATGACTGATGACTAGTGTACCATACACTGTATGAATCATGTTTCATGACTGATGACTAGTGTACCATACACTGTATGAATCATGTTTCATGACTGATGACTAGTGTACCATACACTGTATGAATCATGTTTCATGACTGATGACTAGTGTACCATACACTGTATGAATCATGCTTCATGACTGATGACTAGTGTCAGAAGAGTTGCCAAGAACCACTATATATTAAGTCGACCTTCACCACTTCTACATCGAGCTCATTCCTCTTCCCCACCACCCTGAAGCTGAAGAAATACTTCCTGACATCCCTGTGACTCATCTGTCTCTTTAACTTCCTGCTGTGCCCCCAAGTATCTATTTCCCGCCTCTCAAATAGCCTGTACTTGTCAGCCCTATCAATTCATGATGTTGTCATGTCTCCCCCTGGTCTTACTCTCCTCCAGGGTTTTTAGCTTCAATTCCTTTAGCATTTCCTCACATAATAATACGACTAGCCGGGGATCGAACCTCCGATATTTTAGCACGCCTCCCGAGAAGTCCGCCAAAATTCCGAGACGCCTTAGTCCACTGGGCCATCAATGCTTCAAAATGAGGTGGCCAGCACCGCTGGACATGTCACCCCTGATGCCAGCACTTACGTGGCCATGGAAGCTACAGGATTAATTTCATTCTCCCGTTTTGAATACCAGTGTTGACGAGCAGCAGCACACACACCATCCAGGAACCAGTGGTTTCAATAGCAATACTGCGATTAGCAGTGCAATAATACCTGGAGTTTACCTGGAGGGGGCTTTGGGGGTCAACGTCCCCGCGGCCCGGTCCATGACCAGGCATCGTGGTGGATCAGGGACTGATCAACCAAGTTGTTACTGCTGGCTGCATGTAAACTAACACAGGAACCACAGCACAGCTGGTCAGGTGCTGACTTTAGGTGTCTATCCAGCTCACTCTTGAAGACAACCAGAGGTCTTGAAGACAACCAGAGGTCTTGAAGACAACCAGAGGTCTTGAAGACAACCAGAGGTCTTGAAGACAACCAGAGGTCTTGAAGACAACCAGGGGTCTTGAAGACAACCAGAGGTCTTGAAGACAACCAGAGGTCTTGAAGACATTCAGAGGTCTTGAAGACAACCAGAGGTCTTGAAGACAACCAGGGGTCTTGAAGACAACCAGAGGTCTTGAAGACAACCAGGGGTCTTGAAGACAACCAGAGGTCTTGAAGACAACCAGGGGTCTTGAAGACAACCAGAGGTCTTGAAGACAACCAGGGGTCTTGAAGACAACCAGAGGTCTTGAAGACAACCAGGGGTCTTGAAGACAACCAGAGGTCTTGAAGACAACCAGGGGTCTTGAAGACAACCAGAGGTCTTGAAGACAACCAGAGGTCTTGAAGACAACCAGGGGTCTTGAAGACAACCAGAGGTCTTGAAGACAACCAGAGGTCTTGAAGACAACCAGAGGTCTTGAAGACAACCAGGGGTCTTGAAGACAACCAGGGGTCTTGAAGACATCCAGGGGTCTTGAAGACAACCAGGGGTCTTGAAGACAACCAGAGGTCTTGAAGACAACCAGGGCTCTTGAAGACAACCAGGGGTCTTGAAGACAACCAGGGGTCTTGAAGACAACCAGAGGTCTTGAAGACAACCAGAGGTCTTGAAGACAACCAGGGTTCTTGAAGACAACCAGAGGTCTTGAAGACAACCAGGGGTCTTGAAGACAACCAGGGGTCTTGAAGACAACCAGAGGTCTTGAAGACAACCAGAGGTCTTGAAGACAACCAGAGGTCTTGAAGACAACCAGGGGTCTTGAAGACAACCAGGGGTCTTGAAGACAACCAGGGGTCTTGAAGACAACCAGGGGTCTTGAAGACAACCAGGGTTCTTGAAGACAACCAGGGGTCTTGAAGACAACCAGGGTCTTGAAGACAGCCAGGGGTCTTGAAGACAACCAGGGTCTTGAAGACAACCAGGGTCTTGAAGACAACCAGGGGTCTTGAAGACAACTAGAGGTCTTGAAGATAGCCAGGGGTCTTCAAGACAACCAGGGGTCTTGAAAACAACCATGGTCTTGAAGACAACCAGGGGTCTTGAAGACAGCCAGGGGTCTTGAAGACAACCAGGGGTCTTGAAGACAACCAGGGGTCTTGAAGACAACCAGGGGTCTTGAAGACAACTAGAGGTCTTGAAGACAACCAGGGGTCTTGAAGACAACCAGGGGTCTTGAAGACAACCAGGGGTCTTGAAGACAACCAGAGGTTTTGAAGACAACCAGGGGGTCTTGAAGACAGCCAGGGGTCTATTGGTAATCCCCCTTATGCATGGTGGGAGGCTGTTGAACAGTCTTGGGCCCCTGACACTTATTGTGTTCTCTCTTAGCGTACTCATGAGGATTATGTTGCACCGCCTGCCCAGTCTTTTGCTTTCGTAATAATAATAATTATAATAATAAAAAAAATCCTATGTAGTAGGTTGGTAGACAGCAACCGCCCAGGGAGGTACTACCGCCCAGGGAGGTACTACCGCCCAGGGAGGTACTACCGCCCAGGGAGGTACTACCGCCCAGGGAGGTACAACAGCCCAGGGAGGTACTACCGCCCAGGGAGGTACTACCGCCTAGGGAGGTACTACCGCCCAGGGAGGTACTACCGCCCAGGGAGGTACAACAGCCTAGGGAGGTACTACCGCCCAGGGAGGTACTACCGCCTAGGGAGGTACTACCGCCCAGGGAGGTACTACCGCCCAGGGAGGTACTACCGCCCAGGGAGGTACTACCGCCCAGGGAGGTACTACCGCCCAGGGAGGTACTACCGCCCAGGGAGGTACTACCGTCCTGCCAAGTGAGTGTAAAACGAAAGTCTGTAATTGTTTTACATGATGGTAGGATTGCTGGTGTCTTTGTTCTGTCTCATAAACATGCAAGATTTCAGGTATGTCTCCTTACACTTAGGTGCCACTACACATTCATGTACAAGTATATATATATATACACCTCTGGGTTTTCTTCTATTTTCTTACTAGTTCTTGTTCACTTCCTCTTATCTCAGTGGGGAAGTGGAACAGAATTCTTCCTCCGTAAGCCATGTGTGTCGTAAAGGCAACTAAAATGCCGGGAGCAAGGGGCTAGTAACCCCTTCTCTTGTATACATTACTAAAGTTAAAAAGAGAAACTTTTGTTTTTCTTTTTGTGTCACCCCGCCTCGGTGGGAGACCGCCGGTTTGTTGAAAGAAGATTACGAATAAAAAGAATAAAAGAATCATAATAAAAATGAATAATACTGTAGATTATAAGTATTATTATACCCGACAGAGGTATACCTGCCCTGTTGTGTTACTGACCAGAGGCAAATTTGTCGAAAAAAGTTATTTTTTTTAGAGAACTTGAAATGAATATTGTGAAATATGCCAGGGGATCTATGTTGTTTTTTGGCTGTTTTTTTCCTCTTATTCATCCCCAGTTACTTTTTTTCAAAACTGAATGACGGATTCCAAAACATTTCGTCGTATTTGAAACCTAAAAATTTTGCTGTGAATCTTATATCCAAGTGAAAACTGACGGTCAACCACACACACACACACACACACACACACACACACACACACTAGCTCTACACACACACACACACACACATCAAGAGCAACAATACAACAATCACACGCACCACTGACCACGTCAAAAACTATCATTATTACTGAACTAAAAATTCCACTGATAATCACATTGGTTATGGTCCTGAAAAATGTCAACTTTGCTATCTAAATCCACATTAACTACTACAGCAATTATTATAAAAATGTTTATTAGAATAATATCAAACTGCAACACAATAGAGAATTATTATTATTATTATTATTATTATTATTATTATTATTATTATCATTAATATTATTAGTTTTATTATTATTACTAATACTGATACTATTGTTATTGTTAATACTATTGTCATTATATTATTAATACTATTATCATTATTATTATTACTACTATTACTAACTCTAGTACTAATATTATTGTTATTAGCATTATTATTACTAATAATATTTCTATTGTTATTATTCTTATTATTATTATTACTACTACTACTAATGCTAATAGTATTATTATTATTATAATTATTAGTATTATTATTATTATACTCACATGGGGAAAAACTAAATCCGTGTGGGTTTAACAGAGCATGGTTAATAACAATAGTCAATTTGGCCCATCACCCTGGATCTAGAGCACTCTGACCTCATCACAGGTGATAATTATTCTGACCATTTTTAAAGAGGTACTAATGATTTTTTTTCTTTTTTTTTTCAGTTGTTCTGGACACGAACATCTGGTACCACAAGACTCTCATTGTCTCCCAAGAACTGAGCATCACCATTGGTTCTGAGTACGACTAGAAGACCAGGACGAGGACGAGGACGAGGACGAGGACGAGGACGAGGAGGAGGAGGAGGACGAGGACGAGGACGAGGAGGAGGAGGAGGAGGAGGACGAGGACGAGGACGAGGACGAGGAGGAGGAGGAGGAGAAGGACGTGGAGGAGGACGAGGAGGAGGAGGACGAGGACGACGACCTGTGAGATAATAATGAAATATATCGTTTAGATAAAACAAAAGAAGACGTGGTATGGACTCAATAGCATGAACAGTATAACATAGACAGTATAACATGAACAGTATAACATAGAGAGTATAACATGAACAGTATAACATAGACAGTATAACATGAACAGTATAACATAGACAGTATAACATAGACAGTATAACATAGTATAACATAGACAGTATAACATGAACAGGATAACATAGACAGTATAACATAGACAGTATAACATAGACAGTATAACATAGACAGTATAACATGAACAGTATAACATAGTATAACATAGACAGTATAACATAGACAGTATAACATGAACAGTATAACATAGACAGTATAACATGAACAGTATAACATAGACAGTATAACATGAACAGTATAACATAGACAGTATAACATGAACAGTATAACATAGACAGTATAACATAGACAGTATAACATAGACAGTATAACATAGACAGTATAACATGAACAGTATAACATAGTATAACATAGACAGTATAACATGAACAGTATAACATAGACAGTATAACATAGACAGTATAACATAGACAGTATAACATAGACAGTAT
>WNWK01001154.1:87500-140000 GCA_009830355.1 Cherax destructor | reverse complement strand
ATGCATTTACAAGTTACTGTAGTGATTTACAAAATGATTAGTTTAATAACCAGTTTTTACATACTGAACAGTCGACAGTACTTAGAGTACAAGACAATTACAGCATAATCTGTTTACAGTGCAATGTACTTACTGTGTTTTGTAATGAATTTTTTTTTTATTTTTTTTAAATAATATTATTTACAATTTACTGTTTACAATATACACGAACCGCCTGGGCAATGGGAGGTATTCAGGTTTGATCCGAGAAAATGAAAAGGCAGCTCTAAATGTTGCATCAAGAGCCTTTAACCAGGTTATGAAACAGGATTCGATACCACAAAGATTCTTTATGGAGGTTTGAAACCAGTAAATCCTGAATTTGGTGCAGGCCAACCCATTAAATCCTTTTCAAACAGGACTGGAACCCCTTAATAATGTTTGAAACCCATATTTCCTGCTTTTGGTGCAGGCAAACCCATTAAATCCTTTTCAACTTTGCCTTTGGTAGTGACACACCCATTAAATTTCCTTTAAAGAGGACTGGATCCCATGAAGACTAAGAATTCCCGCCTTTGTACAGGCACTCCAAAAAATCCCCTAAATAGGATTGAAATCCACTATATTTCCTGCATTTTGGTATATTCATCCATTTGCATACATAATTTAAATTTAAATATCCTGTGATCATATCTCTAGTCCTATATAAATAATGTTAAATTACACTAACATTGACAACATTATATATATATATATATATATATATATATATATATATATATATATATATATATATATATATATATATATATATATATAGATGAAGAGTTAACCAGTTATATATGACATTTCTGTATATATCCAGAGTACGTCTAAGAGTGGTTTGGATGTTAACATTATCAAATTTATCTGGAGTTAAATGCGTAAGTTAAACTGTTTTTTTTTTTTTTTTAATGTCCAGATGTTAACTTACGTTAAATAGTGCCTAGGAATGACCAAGGTACGGAGTTGATGTTAAATGTATATATAAATGATGTAAGTAATATTAAGGTTACCGGTGTACACACATACACTGTGTGTGTGTGTGTGTGTGTGTGTGTGTGTGTGTGTGTGTGTGTGTGTGTGTGTGTGTGTGTATGATGTATTTGTGTACTTAATGTCGTATATTTTTGCATCAATAAAGTGACGTTGGCATCATCTGAATGTTTGTATTTCCCTTATGACTAATAATAATAATAATGCAAACTATACCCACATATTCAATATACTATATATATATATATAATATATATATATATATATATATATATATATATATATATATATATATATATACACTACATATTTCAGCCTATACACAATCGAGAAAATCTATCTGAAGCTAGAAAAAGATCTAGTTCCGAGAAGGTAGAAGCATATCTATTAAATAGATTGAGTGTGAGGCAGTGTGAGGCAGTGTGAGGCAGTGTGAGGCAGTGTGAGGCAGTGTGAGGCAGTGTGAGGCAGAGTGCCTCTCTGGGACACTTCAGGAGAGTATAAAGTTGGCTTTCAAGGAGGATGGGAAAAGTTCACCCATCAGAACTATCAGATACCAGACACAGGAGACTCGGAAATAGACCAGGAGCTATTTTCTCTAAGAAATATTAACCCAGCGCGTGGAGAAGAAAGGCAGATTATTATTATTATTGCTATTATTATAAAATTATTATTATTATTATTGCTATTATAAAATTATTATTATTTTTATTATTAGTATTATTATTATTGTTATTATTATAAAATTACTATTACTATTATTATTATTGTTATTGCTATTATTATAAAATTATTATTATTATTGCTATTGTTATAAAATTATTATTATTATTGCTATTATTATAAAATTATTATTATTATTGCTATTATTATTATAAAATTACTATTATTATTATTTTTTGCTTTTGGGAGATTCTGAAGAGAAGTTGCAGAGGTTGGTGGATGAATTTGGTAGGGTATGTAAAAGAAGAAAATTGAAAGTGAATATAGGAAAGAGTAAGGTGATGAGGATAACAAAAAATTAGGTGACGAAAGATTGGATATCAGATTGGAGGGAGAGAGTATGGAGGAGGTGAATGTATTCAGATATTTAGGAGTGGACGTGTCAGCAGATGGGTCTATGAAGGATGAGGTGAATCATAGAATTGATGAGGGAAAAAGGGTAAGTGGAGCACTTCGGAGTCTGTGGAGACAAAGAACTTTGTCCATGGAAGTAAAGAGGGGAATGTATGAGAGTATAGTTATACCAACACTCTTATATGGGTGTGAAGCATGGGTGATGAATGTTGCAACGAGGAGAAGGCTGGAGGCAGTGGAGATGTCATGTCTGAGGGCAATGTATGGTGTGAATATAATGCAGAGAATTCGGAGTTTGGAAATCAGGAGGAGGTGCTGGATTACCAAAACTATTATCCAGAGAACTGAGGAGGGGTTGTTGAGATGTTTCGGACATGTAGAGAGAATGGAACGAAACAGAATGACCTCGAGAGTGTATAAATCTGTAGTAGAGGGAAGGCGGGGTAGGGGTCGGCCTAGGAAAGGTTGGAGGGAGGGGGTAAAGGAGGTTTTGTGTGCGAGGGGCTTGGACTTCCAGCAAGCATGTGTGAGCGTATTTGATAGGAGTGAATGGAGACAAATGGTTTTTAATACTTGACGTGCTGTTGGAGTGTGAGAAAGATAACATTTATGAAGGGATTCAGAGAAACCGGCAGGCCGGACTTGAGTCCTGGAGATGGGAAGTACAGTGTCTGCACTCTGAAGGAGGGGTGTTAATGTTGCAGTTTTATAACTGTAGTGTAAGCATGCCTCTGGCAAGACAGTGATGGAGTGAATGATGATGAAAGTTTTTCTTTCTCGGGCCACCCTGCCTTGGTGGGAATCGGCCGATGTGTTAATAAATAAAAAAAATTGTTATTATTAATATTATATTACTACATTATTGTTATTATTTTTTATATTATTTTTATTGTTTTTATTATATTACTATTATTATTCTATATTATTTTTACTTTTATCATTATTATTTAATATTATTACAATCATTATAAGTATCATTACTATATATTATTATTATATTCAAGAGGAATCACTAACATTTTAAGGATCATAGAGCGCCTGGGGAGGGTTTGATCCAGGGCAGTGGAGGACAGGTCCAACTCCTTGGATCAAGAGCTGCTGATGTTGAGGGGGGGGGGTAAGTTCAGCAAAGGTTAACTGGGTGACACAACTAAACTCTGCTATATTGAGCAGGTGTCTAGCAGGCACCTTCACCTACCTAGGTGAGGTTGAAGTGTCTAGCAGGCACCTTCACCTACCTAGGTGAGGTTGAAGTGTCTAGCAGGCACCTTCACCTACCTAGGTGAGGTTGAAATGTCTAGCAGGCACCTTCACCTACCTAGGTGAGGTTGAAGTGTCTAGCAGGCACCTTCACCTACCTAGGTGAAGTTGAAGTGTCTAGCAGGCATCTTCACCTACCTAGGTGAGGTTGAAGTGTCTAGCAGGCACCTTCACCTACCTAGGTGAGGTTGAAGTGTCTAGCAGGCACCTTCACCTACCTAGGTGAGGTTGAAGTGTCTAGCAGGCACCTTCACCTACCTAGGTGAGGTTGAAGTGTCTAGCAGGCACCTTCACCTACCTAGGTGAGGTTGAAGTGTCTAGCAGGCACCTTCACCTACCTAGGTGAGGTTGAAGCGTGTCTAGCAGGCACCTTCACCTACCTAGGTGAGGTTGAAGTGTCTAGCAGGCACCTTCACCTACCTAGGTGAGGTTGAAGTGTCTAGCAGGCACCTTCACCTACCTAGGTGAGGTTGAAGTGTCTAGCAGGCACCTTCACCTACCTAGGTGAGGTTGAAGTGTCTAGCAGGCACCTTCACCTACCTAGGTGAGGTTGAAGTGTCTAGCAGGCACCTTCACCTACCTAGGTGAGGTTGAAGCGTGTCTAGCAGGCACCTTCACCTACCTAGGTGAGGTTGAAGTGTCTAGCAGGCACCTTCACCTACCTAGGTGAGGTTGAAGTGTCTAGCAGGCACCTTCACCTACCTAGGTGAGGTTGAAGCGTGTCTAGCAGGCCCCTTCACCTACCTAGGTGAGGTTGAAGTGTCTAGCAGGCACCTTCACCTACCTAGGTGAGGTTGAAGTGTCTAGCAGGCACCTTCACCTACCTAGGTGAGGTTGAAGTGTCTAGCAGGCACCTTCACCTACCTAGGTGAGGTTGAAGTGTCTAGCAGGCACCTTCACCTACCTAGGTGAGGTTGAAGTGTCTAGCAGGCACCTTCACCTACCTAGGTGAGGTTGAAGTGTCTAGCAGACACCTTCACCTACCTAGGTGAGGTTGAAGTGTCTAGCAGGCACCTTCACCTACCTAGGTGAGGTTGAAGTGTCTAGCAGGCACCTTCACCTACCTAGGTGAGGTTGAAGTGTCTAGCAGGCACCTTCACCTACCTAGGTGATGTTGAAGTGTCTAGCAGGCACCTTCACCTACCTAGGTGAGGTTGAAGTGTCTAGCAGGCACCTTCACCTACCTAGGTGACTTTGAAGTGTCTAGCAGGCACCTTCACCTACCTAGGTGAGGTTGAAGTGTCTAGCAGGCACCTTCACCTACCTAGGTGAGGTTGAAGTGTCTAGCAGGCACCTTCACCTACCTAGGTGAGGTTGAAGTGTCTAGCAGGCACCTTCACCTACCTAGGTGAGGTTGAAGTGTCTAGCAGGCACCTTCACCTACCTAGGTGAGGTTGAAGCGTGTCTAGCAGGCACCTTTACCTACCTAGGTTTTGTTGAAGTGTCTAGCAGGCACCTTCACCTACCTAGGTGAGGTTGAAGTGTCTAGCAGGCACCTTCACCTACCTAGGTGAGGTTGAAGTGTCTAGCAGGCACCTTCACCTACCTAGGTGAGGTTGAAGCGTGTCTAGCAGGCACCTTTACCTACCTAGGTGAGGTTGAAGCGTGTCTAGCAGGCACCTTCACCTACCTAGGTGAGGTATTAAGACGTGTAACATGCAGGTGGTGGGTGGGTTATATCCTATTATTAGTGTATTAACCCGGCCAGGTGGGCTAATAATACTGGGTTATGAGGGAACTCTTTTAAGGTGAGCAGAGGACCAACACACACACTAAATTACCTTAGTCACGAGAATATTGACTCAGTACCAGCATGTTGTCTCACACACACACACACACACACACACACACACACACACACACACACACACACACACACACACACTCACACACACACACACACACAATCTGGAGTGATAGAGGTAGGATCCATACATAGCTTTAAGAAGAGGTATGATAAAGTTCATGGAGCAGGGACTGGGTGGACCTATTAGCGACCAGTGAAGAGGCAGGGCCAGGAGCTATGGATGGACCCCTGCAAACACACACAGGTGAGTACACACACAATACACTTCATTAAGCTTTATTACAAGTCATTACAATACAGCGCACAATACAATGCTTAATTAATGGGGAATGTTGGTGTAAATGAGGCATAATGAGAGACACGAAAGGTCAATAATGCACACATAAACTTAATAATATCAAAGTAGTTATCAACGGTTAATTATTATTATCATCATTGAGTGTTTCAGCATCGCCACAAGGCTGTTCTTGACACACAACAACAAATATTCTCTTCACATTTCTTAAAACATTAAAAGCTTGAGTACAGTTGTAATCAATAGCGACACATGTAGTGCACATCTACGAGGCTTTCTTTAAGTGTAAGTGTGAGTGTGTGTACTCACCTAATTGTGGTTGCAGAGGTCGATACTCAGCTCCTGGCCCCGCCTCTTCGCTGTCCGCTACTGGGTATCTGCTCTCCCTGCTCCATGAGCTTTATCATACCTCGTCTTAAAACTATGTATGGTTCCTGCCTCCACTATGTCTTTCTCTAGACTATTCCACTTCCTGACTACTCTGTGGCTGAAGAAATGCTTCCTAACATCCCTTTGACTCATCTGAGTCTTCAGCTTCCAGTTGTGTCCCCTTGTTTCTGTGTTCCCTCTCTGGAACATCCTGTCCCTGTCTACCTTGTCGATTCCCCGCAGTATTTTGTATGTCGTTATCATGTCTCCTCTGACCCTTCTTTCCTCCAGTGTTGTTAGTCCTATTTCCCTCAGCCTTTCTTCATAAGACAGACCCCTGAGTTGTGGAACTAACCTTGTCGCAAACCTTTGCACTTTCTCTAGTTTCTTTACGTGCTTGACCAGGTGTGGGTTCCAGACTGGTGCTGCATATTCTAGTATGGGCCTGACGTACACGGTGTACAGTGTCTTGAACGATTCCTTGTTAAGGTAACGGAACGCTAATCTTAGGTTTGCCAGTCGCCCATATGCTGCCGCAGTTATCTGGTTGATGTGTGCCTCCGGAGACGTGTATGGCGTTTAAGCGTGAATGTGTAAGTGATAATGTGTAAGTGTGAGTGTGTGTGTTTAAGCGTGAATGTGTAAGTGATAATGTGTAAGTGTGAGTGTGTGTGTTTAAGCGTGAATGTGTAGTAAGTGATAATGTGTAAGTGATAATGTGTAAGTGTGAAAGGATTAGTGTGAATGTGTGTGATAGGAGCTAATTTTCTGTGCTTGACACCCTTTAAGTTTTGTTATTCAGATCACAGTGTTAATAGAAGTGAATCGTTAGACGCGTCTCCTACGCACTAACTTCTCCAGTTAACACCAGGGGTCAGTTAACACCAGGGGTCAGTTAACACCAGGGGTCAGTTAACACCAGGGGTCAGTTAACACCAGGGGTCAGTTAACACCAGGGGTCGAGAATACTTCAGCCAGCGTTGACAAAAACAAATTATGCAACTGGGTGTCCTGAAAGACTCACCTTATCAGTAAATTTGGACTTACTGTCAGCTATAAACCCAGACACTGCAGTCAAGTCATCAGCTGGCGCACGCAACACAGTGTTGTGCTCGACTCAGTACAGGTGAATCTAGTCAAGTCATCAGCTGGCGCACGCAACACAGTGTTGTGCTCGACTCAGTAAGGTGAATCTAGTCAAGTCATCAGCTGGCGCACAACACAGTGTTGTGCTCGACTCAGTACAGGTGAATCTAGTCAAGTCATCAGCTGGCGCACGCAACACAGTGTTGTGCTCGACTCAGTACAGGTGAATCTAGTCAAGTCATCAGCTGGCGCACGCAACACAGTGTTGTGCTCGACTCAGTACAGGTGAATCTAGTCAAGTCATCAGCTGGCGCACGCAACACAGTGTTGTGCTCGACTCAGTACAGGTGAATCTAGTCAAGTCATCAGCTGGCGCACGCAACACAGTGTTGTGCTCGACTCAGTACAGGTGAATCTAGTCAAGTCATCAGCTGGCGCACGCAACACAGTGTTGTGCTCAACTCAGTACAGGTGAATCTAGATCTTGGGTACCAACATTTACACTCATTTTACTTAAAGTACTTCCCGTATATACACTATGCCGGTGATTGCAAACATGAGTGAGGGAGAATGTTCTCTCAACATTCACCCCCCCCCCCCACAAACACAACATTCTAGCTATCCCGATCTCCACAAATCCTTCGATCAAGAATTCTACACTATCTACAAGGCCCTTCCTTAGCTGAAAGACATAACTAGTTAAATAACTAGTGAAAATATTGGTAATATCGCTACAAGTTAGATGGGTAGTTAAGTTTAAAGTCTATCCACTACAAGATGGTCATTAAGACTGTATGTTACTTGTACACCACCAGTTAATGATGCTTAAATACCTGTAATAGTGATTAAAGTAAATTATTGGTGTATATACCCTGAAAGGTACACAGGATATATACATAGAGAGACATCTTTCAGTGTATATATCCTGAGAAATACACACCTCTCAGTGTATATACACTGAGAGACACACCTCTCAGTGTATATACACTGAGAGACACACCTCTCAGTGTATATGCACTGAGACACACCTCTCAGTGTATATACACTGAGAGATACACCTCTCAGTGTATATACGAGATACTCACCTTTCATTGTATATACACTGAGATATAATAATCAAAATTTGTTTTTTTCTAAAAAAAGAGGAGCATAAAACAATTCATATTTATTCAACATACACATAATATACATTTTCAACATATTTGTAAACAGATGTATATAGTTATACCTGATTTACATTATACCAAAACAGTCCGAAACTGAAGCTAAATATAGAATAACTGATGCTATTGAGAGGGCTCTTGATTTAAGGAACAGCAGCAGCTACAACCTCCCTTTCCAAGTATCAATCCTAACTACCTCTCCATTTTCTCCCAGTTGCTACCCGATCCCCTACGGGGGTCAGCGCTCCCCCTCGTAAACAAAATACCTCACTTCATGTCGAATGGAATTCAGAATAGAATTCTCTCTGCCTCATATTCCAGCATGAGGCTGCAGCTGCATCGTTAATCTACACCTGATTAGCATGCAGGGAAATCCTGATTGTCCTGGGTGTCGTAGCAATGGTTCTAATTGCCCTCTGTATTCAATGACGTTCGTGGATTTGGAAGGGATTTTGTTTGAGATCCGTTGAAATCTGGATCCAGCTTAAGTTGTGTACTTGTTAGTGTTCGCGTCTCTTGTGACGTCACTGCTGGTCAATACATGTTGATATACATTTACTGATGCTGATTTATATTATACATATCTCATCTGCAATACGTATCACTCCTCTGCAACACATATCTCTCATGTACAATACATATCTCTCATCTACAATACATATCTCTCATGTACAATACATATCTCTCATCTACAATACATATCTCTCATCTACATCTTGATATCTCTCACAATATACGGAAATATTAAACAAGTTAATGTTGTGGCCCCAAACAAGGTGAGTTTAGTACAGTCTTCGTAATGAATCTACACAACAATGTGGTTTTATGCAAATATAATACTGCGACTGACCGGGGATCGAACCCGTAACATTTACCTGGCCTCCAGGGACACTGGGTAAATTTCTCGACGCCTGTCCCCTCAAGGTAGGTTCCTTGACGCTGGTGAGGGGCTCTTTATCCAGGGAATTGGATCTGTGCTCCAGTTCCCTGAACTGAGTCTGAATACCTTCCTTTCCCCTCCCCCACAGGCGCTTTATAATCACTACGGGTTTAGCTCTCCCCTTGATTATGATAATAATCTCGACGCCTGTATCCACTCGGCCACCATGCTACCAAACGCCAGATACCCGGTGAACACGGAGCGGGTTTCCTGGTGCGAACACTTCTCTCACCTTCAATACTATACAACTATTTTCATTCTACTCCCGTTTGGAATATCAGTCGACACGAACTACATATACATGAGTACATATATAGGGGTTCTTCACAGGTCTCAGGAGCTGTGAAGAATGTGAGTCCCGTGTGCTGGCAGTCGGAGGTTCTTGTAGACTGGATGGCAGGATTCAGAAAGATGGGTGAAGAATCCTGCGTGAACTATCTCCGAATCCTTTGCCCTTTCTCTTCCTCTGAGGCTCTCTCAGGACATAAGGACCACTGCCTGCTATAGGAGCCACGATTAAGGACAAGCTATGTGGGGACTTCTGGAGAATATGAACACGGGTCCTGGACCTGCTAAAGACTCCTCCTGAAGGAGTCTCCAAGACTGGACACGGAGAACCAAGAAGGGTGCCCTATCGCTTCAACCTGCCAGCAGCAAGTGCCTCCTATATTAGGGAAACAGGAAACATCAGTACCTGCTGGTACTTAGGTGAGTTTACACAGGCGTTAGTCTATAAAAACTGAGTCCCATGAAGACCATATCTGGAGTATACCTGGAGAGGGTTTCGGGGTTCAACGCCCCCGCGGCTCGGTCTGAGACCAAAATAAAAATGAATTTACATACATATGTGTATGAGTACGTTTTACAATGTTTTCTAAAGTGTGTGTGTGTGTGTGTGTGTGTGTGTGTGTGTTTGTGTGTGTGTGTGTGTGTGTGTGTGTGTGTGTGTGTGTGTGTGTGTGTGTGTGTGTGTGTGTGTGGTGTGTGTGTGTGTGTGTGTGTGTAAGTCATGTTGCAGTGAGAATATCTGGCAGCATTACGAAGGTCATGTCTGGCTGTTGTCACAGTCGATAACTATTGTCACAATCACCACAGTAACAGTTGTTATCCCCACACCACAGTAACTACAACTACCATTACAACCAACACAATCACAACTCTCATCACTACCAATATCACCACCATAAAAATTACCATAACTACCACATTTATCATCACTACCACTTTCACAATCACAGTTATCATCACTACCACTTTCACAATCACAGTTATCATCACGCATCACCAGAGGCTGACGCCACATCATAGGATGATGCCACGCCAGAGGCTGACGCCACAGAAGAGACCGACGCCACACCATAAGCCGACGTAACAGCAGAGGCCGTTGCCACACCAGAGGCCGACGTCACAGAGACCGACGCCTCTTCCAGTTCAGTTAACAATAACTGGAACGGCCAAATATATACAACTAAGTTACGTCTTTTCCCTGTGTTCTGTCGTCAGTGTTCGATTTCATCAACCTGGCCGTCTATCATACCAACGAGTGACGCCATATCATGTGCTAATCCGACCATATTTTCTCTATAACTAGGCTTTATTATTTTTAGTTTTATTAAAAAAACACAAGGAACTGGTTGACAGGTCACCTTCATATTGTGAGTTCTGGGTATTATGAACGACAGGTGCTGAAAATTAGTGGTATTAAATAGCTTAGAATGTTTGTGTATGTGTATACAATAATATACAGAGTTGTGCATATGTGAAAACAATAATATACAGAGTTGTGCATATGTGAAAACAATAATATACAGAGTTGTGCATATGTGAAAACAATAATATACAGAGTTGTGCATATGTGAAAACAATATACACAAAGTTGTGAATGAGTAAACAACATACACAGTTGTGCATGTGTAAACAACATACACAAAGTTGTGTATGTGTAAACAACATACACACTTGTGTATGTGTAGATATACACAAACTGAGTTGCTTGTTGTTGTGAGTTGCTTATACATTGATAGTAGCTCAGTGTTTTTTTAATACACCTGGAGTATACCTGGAGAGGGTTTCGTGGTGGATCAGGATCTGATCAACCAGGCTGTTACTGACTTACGAACCACAGTCCGGCTGGTCAGGTACTGACTTCAGGTGCCTGTCCAGTGCCTTCTTGAAGACAGCCAGGGGTCTATTGGTAATCCCCCTTATGTATGCTGGGAGGCAGTTGAACAGTCTTTGGCCCCTGACACTTATTGTGTTGTGTCTCAGTGTACTCGTGGCACCCCTGCTTTTCATTGGGGGAATGTTGCATCTCCTGCCAAGTCTTTTGCTTTCGTAGGGAGTGATTTTCGTGTGCAAGTTTGGTACCAATCCCTCTAGGATTTTTCAAGTGTATATTATCATGTATCTCTCTCGTCTGCATTCCAAGGAATACAAATCAAGGGACTTCAACGGTTCCCAGTAATTTAGGTGCTTTATCGTACTTATGTGTACCGTGAAAGTTCTTTGTACACTCTCCAGGTCAGCAATTTCACCTGCCTTGAAGGGGGCAGTTAGTATACAATAGTATTCCAGAATAGAGAGAACAAGCGATTTGAAGAGAATTATCATGGGCTTGGCATCCCTAGTTTTGAAGATTCTCATTATCCATCCTATGATTTTTCTAGCAGATGAGGTAGATACATTGTTGTGGTCTTTGAAGGTGAGATCCTCTGACATTATCACTCCCAGGTCCTTCACATTAGTTTTTCGCTCTATTGTATGGTTAGAATTTGTTTTATACCCTGATACAGTTTTAATTTCCTCAAGTTTTCCATATCTGAGTAGTTGAAATTTCTCTTCATTGAACTTCATATTGTTTTCTGGGGCCCATTTGAAGATTTGGTTGATGTCCACTTGGAGTCTTTCGGTGTCTTTGATGGAGGTCACTGTCTTGGCAATTCGGGTGTCATCCGCAAAGGAAGACACGGAGCTATGGCTTACATTTCTGTCTGTGTCAGATATGAGGATGAGGAACAGGATGTGCCTTGTGGAACAGAGCTTTTCACCGTAGCCGCCTCAGACTTTATTCTCTTCACTATTATTACTCTTTGTGTTCTATTTGTTAGGACGTTATAGATCCATCTACCAACTTTTCCTGTTATTCTTTTATCACACATTTTGTGCGCTATTACACCATGGTCACACTTGTCAAAAGCTTTCGCAAAGTCTGTGTATACTACATCTGCATTTTGCTTATCCTCTAAAGTCATAGTGGTCATAGCGGTCCAGTAGCTGGGACAGGCAGGAGCGACCTGCTCTAAAAAAAACCGTGTTGCCCTGGGTTGTGTAATTGATTTTTATGATATGGGATGTTAGTGCTATCGGTCTGTAGTTCTTTGCAATTACTTTAGTGCCACCTTTGTGGAGTGGGGCTGTCTGTTGTTTTTAATGAGTGTGGGATGACCCCTGTGTCCGTGCTCCTTCTCCATAGAATGTTGAAGGCACGTGATAGGGTCTTCTTGCAGTTATTGATGAACACGGAGTTCCATGAGTCTGGGCCTGGGGCAGAGTTCATGGGCATGTCATTAAATTGCCTTTTCGAAGTCTTGTGGTGTTAGGATAATATGAGAGATTTTTTAAATAACTGGATTTTGAGTCTCAGTCATAAAAAAATAATTTAGATTGTCGACCCTGAGTCTGGTAAAAGGCTCGCTGAACACTGAGTCATATTGGGAAGTTAGAATCTCTCATTCCTTGGCTGTCATCTGTGTATGATCCATCTCGTCTCACCAGGGGTCCAGTACTGGATGTTGTTTTACCCTTATATTTAACACAAGAGAAGAAGTATTTTGGGCTTCTCTCAATTTCCTTTATGGGTTTAAGTTCTTCGTGAGATTCTTGTTTCCTCTTTGTTTAAATATTATACAAACATTAAGAGTTAGTTGCTTAATGGTTGTAGTATGTGTAAACATGTACTAAGAGTTACTCAGTGTTTGTTGTGTATGTGTAAACACCATATTCTGAGAGTTGTTTTTAGTGTTTGCTGTGTATATCTAAACAATCAGTGAGAATATTCTGGATGTATTAGCATCACCACTACCACCATCACCACTACCACCATTACCATTACCACCATCACTACTACCACCATCACAACTACCACCATTACCAATACGACCACCACCATAACCACCATCACCACTACCACCATAACCACTACCACCATTACCACTACCACCATTACCACTATCACCATCACTACTACCACCATTACCACTACCACCATTACCACTATCACCATCACCACTACCACCATTACCACTATCACCATCACCATTAATACTACCACCATTACCACTACCACCATTACCAATATCACCATCACCACTACCACCATTACCACTATCACCATCACCATTACCACTACCACCATCACTACTACCACCATCACCACTACCACCATTACCACTACCACCATCACCACTATCACCATTACCACTACCACCATCACCATCCTTATCACTAACACCATCACCACTACCACCATTACCACTATCACCATCACCATTAACACCATCACCATTACCACCATTATCACTACCACCATTACCACTACCACCATCACCACTACCATCATCACCATTACGACCATTATCACTACCACCATCACCACTACCACCATTACCACTACCACCATTACCACTACCACCATCACTACTACCACCATCACCCCTACCACCATTACCACTACCACCATCACCACTACCACCATTACCACCATCACCACTACCACCATTACCACTACCACCATTACCCCTACCACCATCACCACTACCACCATCACCACTACCACCATCACCACTACCACCATCACTACTACGACAATCACTACTACTACAATCACCACTACCACCATCACCACTACCACCATCACCACTACCACCATCACCACTACAACCACTACCACAATCACCACTTCCACCATCACCACTACCACAATCACCACTTCCACCATTCCAACTACCATCACTCCCGACGCTGAAGAGATTATCAGCACAACAGCAATGCTGGTAAAGGAAGTGCTGCCTTCATGGCTCACTCAGACTTCACCTGGTGTGAAGGAAGTGCTGCCTTCATGGCTCACTCAGACTTCACCTGGTGTGAAGGTAGTGCTTGCCTTCATAGCTCATTCAGACTTCACCTGGTGTGAAGGTAGTGCAGCCTTCATGGCTCATTCAGACTTCACCTGGTGTGAAGGAAGTGCTGCCTTCATGGCTCACTCAGACTTCACCTGGTGTGAAGGAAGTGCTGCCTTCATGTCTGAATCGATTATCCTACCTATCTTCGTGTCATCGGCGAATTTGCTCATATCACTAATAATTCCCTCATCAAGGTCATTTATATATATTATAAATAACAACGGACCCAAAACCGATCCCTGTGGAACGCCACTTTCACCTGGTGTGAAGGAAGTGCTGCCTTCATGGCTCACTCAGACTTCACCTGGTGTGAAGGAAGTGCTGCCTTCATGGGTCACTCAGACGTCACCTGGTGTGAAGGAAGTGCTGCCTTCATGGCTCACTCAGACTTCACCTGGTGTGAAGGAAGTGCTGCCTTCATGGCTCACTCAGACTTCACCTGGTGTGAAGGAAGTGCTGCCTTCATGGCTCACTCAGACTTCACCTGGTGTGAAGGAAGTGCTGCCTTCATGGGTCACTCAGACTTCACCTGGTGTGAAGGAAGTGCTGCCTTCATGGCTCACTCAGACTTCACCTGGTGTAAAGGAAGTGCTGCCTTCATGGCTCACTCAGACTTCACCTGGTGTGAAGGAAGTGCTGCCTTCATGGGTCACTCAGACTTCACCTGGTGTGAAGGTAGTGCTGCCTTCATAGCTCATTCAGACTTCACCTGGTGTGAAGGTAGTGCTGCCTTCATGGCTCATTCAGACTTCACCTGGTGTGAAGGAAGTGCTGCCTTCATGGCTCACTCAGACTTCACCTGGTGTGAAGGAAGTGCAGCCTTCATGGGTCACTCAGACTTCACCTGGTGTAAAGGAAGTGCTGCCTTCATGGCTCACTCAGACTTCACCTGGTGTGAAGGAAGTGCTGCCTTCATGGCTCACTCAGACTTCACATGGTGTGAAGGAAGTGCTGCCTTCATGGGTCACTCAGACTTCACCTGGTGTGAAGGAAGTGCTGCCTTCATGGGTCACTCAGACTTCACCTGGTGTGAAGGAAGTGCTGCCTCCATGGGTCACTCAGACTTCACTTGGTGTGAAGGAAGTGCTGCCTTCATGGGTCACTCAGACTTCACCTGGTGTGAAGGAAGTGCTGCCTTCATGGCACACTCAGACTTCACCTGGTGTGAAGGAAGTGCAGCCTTCATGGGTCACTCAGACTTCACCTGGTGTGAAGGAAGTGCAGCCTTCATGGCTCACTCAGACTTCACCTGGTGTGAAGGAAGTGCTGCATTCATGGCTCACTCAGACTTCACCTGGTGTGAAGGAAGTGCTGCCTTCATGGGTCACTCAGACTTCACCTGGTGTGAAGGAAGTGCTGCCTTCATGGGTCACTCAGACTTCACCTGGTGTGAAGGAAGTGCAGCCTTCATGGGTCACTCAGACTTCACCTGGTGTGAAGGAAGTGCTGCCTTCATGGCACACTCAGACTTCACCTGGTGTGAAGGAAGTGGTGCATTCATGGCTCACTCAGACTTCACCTGGTGTGAAGGAAGTGCTGCCTTCATGGGTCACTCAGACTTCACCTGGTGTGAAGGAAGTGCTGCCTTCATGGGTCACTCAGACTTCACCTGGTGTGAAGGAAGTGCTGCCTTCATGGCTCACTCAGACTTCACCTGGTGTGAAGGAAGAACAGCCTTCGTGGGTCACTCAGACTTCACCTGGTGTAAAGGAAGTGCTGCCTTCATGGCTCACTCAGACTTCACCTGGTGTGAAGGAAGTGCTGCCTTCATGGCTCACTCAGACTTCACATGGTGTGAAGGAAGTGCTGCCTTCATGGGTCACTCAGACTTCACCTGGTGTGAAGGAAGTGCTGCCTTCATGGGTCACTCAGACTTCACCTGGTGTGAAGGAAGTGCTGCCTTCATTGGTCACTCAGACTTCACTTGGTGTGAAGGAAGTGCTGCCTTCATGGGTCACTCAGACTTCACCTGGTGTGAAGGAAGTGCTGCCTTCATGGCACACTCAGACTTCACCTGGTGTGAAGGAAGTGCAGCCTTCATGGGTCACTCAGACTTCACCTGGTGTGAAGGAAGTGCAGCCTTCATGGGTCACTCAGACTTCACCTGGTGTGAAGGAAGTGCTGCATTCATGGCTCACTCAGACTTCACCTGGTGTGAAGGAAGTGCTGCCTTCATGGGTCACTCAGAATTCACCTGGTGTGAAGGAAGTGCTGCCTTCATGGGTCACTCAGACTTCACCTGGTGTGAAGGAAGTGCAGCCTTCATGGGTCACTCAGACTTCACCTGGTGTGAAGGAAGTGCTGCCTTCATGGCACACTCAGACTTCACCTGGTGTGAAGGAAGTGGTGCATTCATGGCTCACTCAGACTTCACCTGGTGTGAAGGAAGTGGTGCATTCATGGCTCATTCAGACTTCACCTGGTGTGAAGGAAGTGCAGCCTTTATGGGTCACTCAGACTTCACCTGGTGTGAAGGTAGTGCTGCCTTCATGGCTCATTCAGACTTCACCTGGTGTGAAGGAAGTGCTGCCTTCATGGCTCATTCAGACTTCACCTGGTGTGAAGGAAGTGCAGCCTTCATGGCTCACTCAGACTTCACCTGGTGTGAAGGAAGTGCTGCCTTCATGACTCACTCAGACTTCACCTGGTGATGCTCACGAGTCATGGCACCAGTGTATTGCCCACCAGTCTACACGACTACCTGCAGTGCTGGATAACTTATCCCAGGCTTAGGATAAACTCTACACCTTCGTAGATCTAGTGATGGTAAATCGGCACAGCCTTCAGGACGTGTTCAGTCTGCCGTCAGATATCAAACTGCGAGTTGTTTGTAGAGTTGTGGGAAAACCACTGAACTCTGTAGTGGGGCTACTTGACTCTAGAACCTTACTTACCTCTCTACACAACACTTCACCAGTGGCTGAAGCCTCGCCACAGAACACTTCACCGTTGAAGTGAGCCTTCTGGCCACCAGACCTTCACCGTGTGAGCGCCTCTGCCACTCAGAACCTTCACCTGGTTGACGCCTCGCCACAGAATCACTTCACCAGTGGCTGACTCACCGACACTCGCCAGTGGCTGACCTCCACAGAACACTTCACCTGGTGAAGCGCTCAGCCATCAGACTTCACCGTGGTGAAGCCTGCACAGCCTTCACAGTGGCTAGCCTGCCAGAACACTTCACCGTGTGAGAGTTCCTCAGCCACTCAGACTACTTGAGCCAGGGCATGACCTTGCCACTAAGAACACTTCGCCAGTGGCTGAAGACTCGCCACAGAACACTTCACCAGTGAAGGCTGTTACGGCACTTCGCCGTGTACGCCGCAGAACACTCACCAGTGGCTGATGCCTCGCCACAGAACACTCACCAGTGGCTGACGCCTCCCACAAACACTTCCCAGTGGCTGAAGCCTCGCCACAGAACACTTCCCATGGCTGAGCCTCGCCACAGAACACTTCACCAGTGGCTGAAGCCTCGCCACAGAACACTTCACCAGTGGCTGACGCCTCGCCACAGAACACTTCACCAGTGGCTGACGCCTCGCCACAGAACACTTCACCAGTGGCTGACGCCTCGCCACAGAACACTTCACCAGTGGCTGAAGGCTCGCTACAGAGCACTTCCCAGTGCCCTATGGCTGACGCACGACACTCGCCGGCACGCCAGAACATCTGTGCTACCATTCACCATGGCTGAGCTCGCCACACGCTGGCGACCTGCCACAGAACCTTCTACCCCCAAAATTGGCTGACGCCTCGCCACAGAACACTTCACCAGTGGCTGACGCCTCGCCACAGAACACTTCACCAATGGCTGACGCCTCGCCACAGAACACTTCACCAGTGGCTGACGCCTCGCCACAGAACACTTCACCAGTGGCTGACGCCTCGCCACAGAACACTTCACAATGGCTGACGCCTCGCCACAGAACACTTCACCAATGGCTGACGCCTCGCCACAGAACACTTCACCAATGGCTGACGCCTCGCCACAGAACACTTCACCAATGGCTGACGCCTCGCCACAGAACACTTCACCAATGGCTGACGCCTCGCCACAGAACACTTCTTACGCAAGTAGGCTGACGCCTCGCACGAACACTTCACCAATGGCTGACGCCTCGCCACAGAACACTTCCCAATGGCTGACGCCTCGCCACAGAACACTTCACCAATGCTGACGCCTCGCACAGAACACTTCTGGCTGACGCCTCGCCACAGAACACTCACCAATGGCTGACGCCTCGCCACAGAACACTTCCATGGCTGACGCCTCCCACAGAACACTTCACCAATGGCTGACGCCTCGCCACAGAACACTTCACCAATGGCTGACGCCTCGCCACAGAACACTTCACCAATGGCTGACGCCTCGCCAGGAACATGTTTGACTGTAACAGGCTGCCTCCACAGCCACTAGACTATACATTCAACCACATGCTGACGCTCCGAACATTTTACCATGCTGACGCCTCGCCCAGAAATGTTCCATGTCTGACAGATACACTTACACACTGACTACTGAACTTACACTGCTACTCTGAGCTTACAGCTGACTACTGAACACACTGACCATCTGAGCTACACGACTACTGAACTACACTGACTACTGAACTACACTGACTACTGAACTACACTGACTAATGAACTACACTGACTACTGAACTACACTGACTACTGAACTACACTGACTACTGAACTACACTGACTACTGAGCTACACTGACTACTGAGCTACACTGACTACTGAACTACACTGACTACTGAACTACACTGACTACTGAACTACACTGACTACTGAACTACACTGACTACTGAACTCACTGACTACTGACTACACTGACTACTGAACTACACTGACTACTGAACTAACTGACTACTGAACTACACTGACTACTGAACTACACTGACTTCTGAACTACACTGACTACTGAACTACACTGACTACTGAACTACACTGACTACTGAACTACACTGACTACTGAACTACACTGAGTACTGAACTACACTGACTACTTAAATACACTGACTACTGAACTACTGACTACTGAACTACACTGACTACTGAACTACACTGACTACTGAACTACACTTACTGAACTACACTGACTACTGAAATACACTGACTACTGAACTACACTGACTACTGAACTACACTGACTACTGAACTACACTCTCTACTGAACTACACTGACTACAAAACTACACTGACTACTGAACTACACTGACTACTGAACTACACTGACTACTGAACTACACTGACTACTGAGCTACACTGACTACTGAACTACACTGACTACTGAACTACACTGACTACTGAACTACACTGACTAATGAACTACACTGACTACTGAACTACACTGACTACTGAACTACACTGACTATTGAACTACACTGACTACTGAGCTACACTGACTACTGAACTACACTGACTACTGAACTACACTGACTACTGAACTACACTGACTACTGAACTACACTGACTACTGAACTACACTGACTACTGAACTACACTGACTACTGAGCTACACTGACTACTGAACTACACTGACTACTGAACTACACTGACTACTGAACTACACTGACTACTGAACTACACTGACTACTGAACTACACTGACTACTGAACTACACTGACTACTGAACTACACTGACTACTGAACTACACTGACTACTGAACTACACTGACTACTGAACTACACTGACTACTGAACTACACTGACTACTGAACTACACTGACTACTGAACTACACTGACTACTGAACTACACTGACTACTGAAATATTTCAGTAATCAGTGAACTACTACAGTGTTTCATATATTGTTTCTAATTTTTTTCTTATTTCAAATATTCCATCATACGAAATTATTTTCAACTGAGATCTTTTTAAAAATACAAAAAAAATATCTGAAATCCTATGAAATTTAACGAAATTAATCTGTGATCTTCCTCGGTATTTAACGCTGAAGGGAAATTCGATGACTATTTTAACGAACGAAATAGATCGTATAGCGAAGGACCATCGGTTCGGGAAGTTACTTTTAACTGGGGTTCATAAATGAAGACCCCGGGTTCGATCCTGGGGTGGAATGCAAACGGTGATGTTTCATTAAAGTGTTCACCTAGGTACCTGTTTAGTAAGCAGGTACCTGCAGCAAACAGGTGCCTGGAGTAAACAGGTACCTGGTGTTAACAGGTACCTGCAGCAAACAGTTGCCTCGAGTAAACAGGTACCTGGAGTAAATAGGTACCTAGTGTTAACAGGTACCTGGAGTAAACAGGTACCTGGAATAAACAGGTACCTGGAGTAAACTGGTACCTGGTCTTAACAGATACCTGCAGCAAACACGTGCCTGGAGTAAACAGGTACCTGGATCAGGTACCTGTTAACCAACAGGTACTTGATGTAAACAGGTACTGGGAGTAAACAGGTACTGGGAATAAACAGGTACCTTGAGTAATCAGGTACCTGGGCATTAGTAGACTATTGTGGGTGGCATCCTGGGGAAAAGAAACTCTAGTTAATAATAGTAATAATAATAACAATAACAATAATTAATCATCATCTTTCTTCATGTTGTTGTTCCAGGTTGTTGTTGTTGCAGGTTGTTGTTGTTGCAGGTTGTTGTGTTGCAGGTTGTTGTTGTTGCAGGTTGTTGTGTTGCAGGTTGTTGTTGTTGCAGGTTGTTGTGTTGCAGGTTGTTGTGTTGCAGGTTGTTGTTGTTGCAGGTTGTTGTGTTGCAGGTTGTTGTGTTGCAGGTTGTTGTTGTTCAGGTTGTTGTGTTGCAGGTTGTTGTTGTTGCAGGTTGTTGTGTTGCAGGTTGTTGTGTTTGCAGGTTGTTGTTGTTGCAGGTTTTTTTGTTGTTGCAGGTTGTTGTGTTGCAGGTTGTTGTGTTGCAGGTTGTTGTGTTGCAGGTTGTTGTGTTGCAGGTTGTTGTGTTGCAGGTTGTTGTGTTGCAGGTTGTTGTTGTTGCAGGTTGTTGTTGTTGCAGGTTGTTGTGTTGCAGGTTGTTGTGTTGCAGGTTGTTGTGTTGCAGGTTGTTGTGTTGCAGGTTGTTGTTGTTGCAGGTTGTTGTGTTGCAGGTTGTTGTGTTGCAGGTTGTTGTTGTTGCAGGTTGTTGTGTTGCAGGTTGTTGTGTTGCAGGTTGTTGTTGTTGCAGGTTGTTGTGTTGGACCAGTTTCTTGGGTCAGTAATTGTTGCTGGTAGTGTTTAATGTTACTTGTCTCCTCCTGTTCTTGTACCAGTAACAGCAGCAGCAGCAGTAACAGTAACAATAGCAACAGCAGCAACATAAGTAATTGCACCAGCAGTAACAGCACAAGCAGCACTTAGAGGAACAACAGCAGCAGGAGGAACAACAGCAGCAGACACAGCAGCTGCAGGAGTAACAACATAAGCAGACACAGCAGCAGCAGGAAAAACAATAGCAGCAGCAACAGTAGCAGGAGGAACAGAAAAAGCAGCGGCAACAGCAACAGCAAAAACAGTAACAACAGAAGAAGCAGGAGCAGCAACAGTAGGAAAAACAGTAACACTCACAGACTGCTCTCTCTCTCTCTCTCTCTCTCTCTCTCTCTCTCTCTCTCTCTCTCTCTCTCTCTCTCTCTCACTCTCACTCTCTCACTCTCTCACTCACTCTCACTCTCTCTCACTCTCTCTCCCTGACACAGTATCTACCAGTAAGTCAACATCTGCTCGCTGGAGAATCATTTATCAAGATTTATTACATAACTAACTTTGACAAATTAAGGAACTTGGTGAAGTTGACTGAGAAGTGGATGAGAGGTAGAGGTGGATGAGACGTAGAGGTGGATGAGACGTAGAGGTGGATGAGAGGTAGAGGTGGATGAGAGGTAGAAGTGGATGAGAGGTAGAAGTGGATGAGAGGTAGAGGTGGATGAGAGGTTGAGTATGAGAGGTGAGTGATGAGAGGTAGAAGTGGATGAGAGGTAGAAGTGGATGAGAGGTAGAAGTGGATGAGAGGTAGAGGTGGATGAGAGGTTGATGTAAATGAGAGGTAGAAGTGGATGAGAGGTAGAAGTGGATGAGAGTTAGAAGTGGATGAGAGGTAGAAGTGGATGAGAGGTTGATGTAAATGAGAGGTAGAAGTGGATGAGAGGTAGAAGTGGATGAGAGTTAGAAGTGGATGAGAGGTTGAAGTGGATGAGAGGTTGATGTAAATGAGAGGTAGAAGTGAATGAGAGGTAGAAGTGGATGAGAGTTAGAAGTGGATGAGAGGTTGAAGTGGATGAGAGGTAGAAGTGGATGAGAGGTTGGTGTAAATGAGAGGTAGAAGTGGATGAGAGGTAGAAGTGGATGAGAGGTGAGTGATGAGAGGTAGAAGTGGATGAGAGGTAGAAGTGGATGAGAGGTAGAGGTGGATGAGAGGTAGAAGTGGATGAGAGGTAGAAGTGGATGAGAGGTAGAAGTGGATGAGAGGTAGAAGTGGATGAGAGGTAGAAGTGGATGAGAGGTAGAAGTGGATGAGAGGTAGAAGTGGATGAGAGGTAGAAGTGGATGAGAGGTTGATGTAAATGAGAGGTAGAAGTGGATGAGAGGTAGAAGTGGATGAGAGATAGAGTGGATGAGAGGTAGAAGTGGATGAGAGGTAGAAGTGGATGAGAGGTAGAAGTGGATGAGAGGTTGATGTAAATGAGAGGTAGAAGTGGATGAGAGGTAGAAGTGGATGAGAGGTAGAAGTGGATGAGAAGGTGGAGTGAAATGAGAGGTAGAAGTGGATGAGAGTAGAAGTGGATGAGAGGTAGAAGTGGATGAGAGGTAGAGTGGATGAAGGTTGTGTAAATGAGAGGTAGAAGTGGATGAGAGGTAGAAGTGGATGAGAGATAGAGGTGGATGAGAGGTGAGTGATGAGAGGTATGAAGTGGATGAGAGGTAGAAGTGGATGAGAGGTAGAAGTGGATGAGAGTGAAGTGGATGAGAGTGAGTGGATGAGGAGAGTGGATGAAGGTTGATGATGAGAGGTAGAAGTGGATGAGAGGTAGAAGTGGATGAGAGTTAGAAGTGGATGAGAGGTAGAAGTGGATGAGAGGTTGATGTGAATGAGAGGTAGAAGTGGATGAGAGGTTAGAAGTGGATGAGAGGTAGAAGTGGATGAGAGGTGGATGAGAGGTGAAGTGGATGAGAGGTTGATGTGAATGAGAGGTAGAAGTGGATGAGAGGTAGAAGTGGATGAGAGGTTGAAGTGGATGAGAGGTAGAAGTGGATGAGAGGTTGATGTGAATGAGAGGTAGAAGTGGATGAGAGGTAGAAGTGGATGAGAGGTTGATGAGGATGAGAGGTAGAAGTGGATGAGAGTTAGAAGTGGATGAGAGGTGGATGAGTGAATGGATGAGAGGTAGAAGTGGATGAGAGGTAGCAGTGGATGAGAGGTAGAAGTGGATGAGAGGTAGAAGTGGATGAGAGGTAGAAGTGGATGAGAGGTAGAAGTGGATGAGAGGTAGAAGTGGATGAGAGGTAGCAATGGATGAGAGGTAGAGATGGATGAGAACACACCAATATACATTAATATAGACTAATATAAATGGTTTTCTCAAGAGAGCTTAACACTGTAGTAAAGTATACACACTACTCCCAGTATAGTGTGTACGTAGAGTGTTAAAACACCTTATATTTTGTTGGTTGTGTCGCACACCGTACAGGCCGGCCCTCCCGACCACTGAACCTGGGGCTAAGAGTATATCGAGTAGGGGCCCCCTTGTTATGCTAGTACCTTGGTTCAACCATCAGGACCCCCTTGTTATGCTAGTACCTTGGTTCAACCATCAGGACCCCCTTGTTATGCTAGTACCTTGGTTCAACCAGCAGGACCCCCTTGTTATGCTAGTACCTTGGTTCAACCAGCAGGACCCCCTTGTTGTGCTAGTACCTTGGTTCAACCATCAGGACCCCCTTATTATGCTAGTACCTTGGTTCAACCATCAGGACCCCCTTGTTGTGCTAGTACCTTGGTTCAACCATCAGGACCCCCTTGTTATGCTAGTACCTTGGTTCAACCATCAGGACCCCTTGTTATGCTAGTACCTTGGTTCAACCACAGGCCCCCTTGTTATGCTAGTACCTTGGTTCAACCAGCAGGACCCCTTGTTATGCTAGTACCTTGGTTCAACCAGCAGACCCCTTGTTGTGCTAGTACCTTGGTTCAACCATCAGGACCCCCTTGTTATGCTAGTACCTTGGTTCAACCATCAGGACCCCCTTGTTATGCTAGTACCTTGGTTCAACCATCAGGACCCCCTTGTTGTGCTAGTACCTTGGTTCAACCATCAGGACCCCCTTGTTATGCTAGTACCTTGGTTCAACCATCAGGACCCCCTTGTTATGCTAGTACCTTGGTTCAACCATCAGGACCCCCTTGTTGTGCTAGTACCTTGGTTCAACCATCAGGACCCCCTTGTTATGCTAGTACCTTGGTTCAACCATCAGGACCCCCTTGTTATGCTAGTACCTTGGTTCAACCATCAGTACCCCCTTGTTAGTGCTAGTACCTTGGTTCAACCATCAGGACCCCTTGTGTGCTAGTACCTTGGTTCAACCATCAGGACCCCCTTGTTGTGCTAGTACCTTGGTTCAACCATCAGGACCCCCTTGTTGTGCTAGTACCTTGGTTCAACGAGCCATTGACAAGGTAGCTTCCAAAGTTGTGAAGCGATGTTGGACACTAGTGAATGATCCTTGGCAGACTTACGTCCCAGTCTGGTCGCTGTGGTTCTCACCGCGTGTATTTTGCTCGCATAACCTTACGTACATATCCTCTGTATATATTTTGTACCTACATTGGTTGCGTTCGGAAATATTTACTCTCTGCTGCCTTTTGCTCGTTCCTGGTTTTTACCTTGGTTATCGTGCTACAACCAGGTGTGCAGGACACTAGACTAAGCCTGTGTTCGTAATAGTGCTTGTCTTGAACTTACAAAGGAAGGGCCCAGGTTCAATCCTGGGGCGGTTGAAGACGTCATCTTCTTTGCTAACACCTGCTAACCCTGTTCACCAAATAGTAAGTAGGTACCTGTGTGGTAATCTTACACCTGGTTTTCACTGCTCACCTAGCAGTAGTAGGTACCTGGGTGTTAGTCACCTTACACCTGCTGTCACTGTTCACCTAGCAGTAAGTAGGTACCCGGGTGTTAGTTACAGTTATGGTGCCAGTATTCACACTATACATCATGCCAGGATGACAAGCCAGGTGCTGCAGATGGTTTAATCAATCAGCCAGACAGATAAGCCAGGAGGCTCCTATATTGCCTCGGCCTCGAGGGCAGCAAGAAGGTACCTTCACACTGGTTGAGGTCTCTTGATCCAAAGAATCGGAGCGACTCCTACTCTTCACCTCGTCATGATAAAACTCAGCAGAGAGCGAAACGTTGCGAGAACGTTTTCCCATTTTGTTCCTTCCAGTTCTTTATTATATTTCCTCTCTACCTCCTTGTCTTTATTTTCTTATATTTCCCTCAACCCTTGTTCTTCTTCTCTCATCTTTATCACCGGTGACACTCCTCTTCCCCGTCTTTCTCCCATCCATTCCTCACCTGTCATTCTCAACTGTCACCTTCACTTGTCATTCTCAACTGTCACCTTCACCTGTCATTCTCAACTGACACCTTTACCTGCCATTATCAACTGTCACCTTCACCTATCATTCTCAACTGACACCTTCACCTATCATTCTCAACTGTCACCTTCACCTGTCATTCTCAAATGTCCCCTTCACCTATTATTCTCAACTGTCACCTTCACCTATCATTCTCAACTGACACCTTCACCTATCATTCTCAACTGTCACCTTCACCTATCATTCTCAACTGTCACCTTCCCCTGTCATTATCAACTGTCATCTTCACCTATCATTTTCAACTGTCACCTTCACCTATCATTCTCAACTGACACAACCTATCATTCTCAACTGACACCTTCACCTGTCATTCTCAACTGTCACCTTCACCTGTCATTCTCAACTGTCACCTTCACCTATCATTCTCAACTGTCACCTTCACCTATCATTCTCAACTGACACCTTCACCTATCATTCTCAACTGACACCTTCACCTATCACTCTCAACTGTCACCCCTCACTGGTAACATTCACCTATCATTCTCAACTGTCACCCTCACTTGTAATATTCACCTATCATTCTCAACTGTCACCTTCACCTGTCATTCTCAACTGTCACCCTCACTTGTAACATTCACCTATCATTCTCAACTGTCACCTTCACCTATCATTCTCAACTGTCACCCTCACTTGTAACATTCACCTATCATTCTCAACTGTACCTTCACCTATCATTCTCAAATGTCACCCTCACTTGTAACATTCACCTATCATTCTTAACTGTCACCTTCACCTATCATTCTCAACTGTCACCCTCACTTGTAACATTCACCTATCATTCTCAACTGTCACCCTCACTTGTAATATTCACCTATCATTCTCAAATGTCACCCTCTTAAATTCACTATCATTCTCAACTGTCACCTTCACCTGTCATTCTCACTGTCCACTGACATTCACCTATCATTCACTGTACACCTATCATTCTCAACTGTCACCCTCACTTGTAACATTCACCTATCATTCTCAACTGTCACCTTCACCTATCATTCTCAACTGTCACCCTCACTTGTAACATTCACCTATCATTCTCAACTGTCACCTTCACCTATCATTCTCAACTGTCACCCTCACTTGTAACATTCACCTATCATTCTCAACTGTCACCTTCACCTGTTCCATCACTATTCACCCCATCATCTTAATTAGTCAGGTGAGCAAGCCACCTGTGTGTAATGGAATGTTAAACGTAATTTGAGAGAGAGAGAGAGAGAGAGAGAGAGAGAGAGAGAGAGAGAGAGAGAGAGAGAGAGAGAGAGAGAGAGAGAGAGAGAGAGAGAGAAGAGAGAGAAGAGAGAGAGAGAGAGAGAGAGAGAGAGAGAGAGAGAGAGAGAGAGAGAGAGAGAGAGAGAGAGAGAGAGAGAGAGAGAGAGAGAGAGAGAGAGAGAGAGAGAGACATCTCCTATGCAGACTGACACAAAATCATTAGACTACCCTGAGTGAGGTTTCAAAAGATAGCCTCTCTCTCTCCAGATCAACCCACACCTTCAACACCAGTGAGTCTGGGGATACCAATACTGAGCTGAGATGGAGATACCAATACTGAGCTGAGTGTGGGGATACCAATACTGAGTTCAGAGCCTGGGGATACCAATACTGAGCTCAGAGCCTGGGATACCAATACTGAGCTCAGAGCGTGGGGATACCAACACTGAGCGCAAAGCGTAAGAATACCAACACTGAGCTCATAGCGTGGGGATACCATCACTGAGCACAGAGCGTGGGGATACCAACACTGAGCTCAGAGCGTGGGAATACAAAAACTGAGCTCAGAGTATGGGGATACCATCACTGAGCTCAGAGCGTGGGGATACCAACACTGAGCTCAGAGCGTGGGAATACAAAAACTGAGCTCAGAGTATGGGAATACCAACACTGAGCTCAGAGCATTGGGATACCAACACTGAGCTCAGAGCGTGGGAATACCAACACTGAGCTCAGAGCATTGGGATACCAACACTGAGCTCAGAGCGTGGGAATACCAACACTAAGATCAGAGCCTGGGGATACCAACAATGAGCTCAGAGCCTGGGGATACCAACACTGAGCTCATAGCGTGGGAATACCAACACTGAGCTCAGAGCGTGGGAATACCAACACTAAGATCAGAGTCTGGAGATACCAACAATGAGCTCAGAGCCTGGGGATACCAACACTGAGCTCAGAGCTGGGAATACCAACACTGAGCTCATAGCGTGGGAATACCAACACTAAGATCAGAGCCTGGGGATACCAACATTGAGCTCAGAGCCTGGGGATACCAACATTGAGCTCAGAGCCTGGGGATACCAACACTGAGCTCATAGCGTGGGAATACAACACGAAGATCAGAGCCTGGGGATACCAACATTGAGCTCAGAGCCTGGGAATACCAACACTGAGCTCATAGCGTGGGAATACCAACACTTAGATCAGAGCCTGGGGATACCAACACTGAGCTCATGGCATATATCGAAGTGACACAGCAGAGGATTTAAAACGTTTTAAACTCAGGGGAGCGTGTGAGGATTGATCCTGGAATCAAACACAGCCCAAGGTGCCAGCAGTGAAATGTACTGTACAGAGTGGATCACTATATCTGGTAGATCACTGTATAGTGGATCACTGTATCTGGTGGATCACTGCGTCTGGTGAATCACTGTACCTAGTGGATCATAGTACCTAGTGGATCAGTGTTCCTAGTGGATCACTGTACCTGGTGGATCTCTGTAGCTAGTGGATCTCTGTAGCTGGTGGATCACTGTAGCTAGTAAATCACTGAACCTAGTGGATCACTGTAGCTAATGGATCATAGCACCCTGTGGATCACTATACCTAGTAGATCACTGTACCTAGTGGATCACTGTACTTAGTGGATCACTGTAGCTAGTGGATCACTGTACCTAGTGGATCAGTGTACGTAGTGGATCAGTGTACTTAGTGGATCACTGTACCTGGTGGATCAATGTAGCTAGTGGATCACTGTAGTTAGTGGAACACTGTACCAAGTGGATCACTGTAGCTAGTGGATCAGTGTACGTAGTGGATCACTGTACTTAGTGGATCACTGTACCTAGTGGATCAGTGTACGTAGTGGATCACTGTACTTAGTGGCTCACTGTAGCTAGTGGATCATTGCACCTAGTGGATCAGTGTACGTAGTGGATCAATGTAGCTAGTGGATCACTGTACCAAGTGGATCACTGTAGCTAGTGAATCAGTGTACGCAGTGGATCACTGTACTTAGTGGATCACTGTACCTAGTGGATCAGTGTACGTAGTGGATCACTGTACTTAGTGAATCACTGTACCCAGTGGATCACTGTACCTAGTGGATCAGTGTACGTAGTGGATCAGTGTACTTAGTGGATCACTGTGCCTGGTGGATCAATGTAGCTAGTGGATCACTGTACCTAGTGGATCACTGTAGTTAGTGGATCACTGTAGCTAGTAGATCACTGTACCTAGTGGATCACTGTAGCTAGTGGATCATTGTACCTAGTGGATCACTGTAGCTAGTGGATGACTGTAGGTAGTAGATCACTGTACCTAATGGATCACCGTAGCTAGTGGATCACTATACCTAATGGATCACAGTAGCTAGTGGATCACTATACCTAATGGATCACAGTAGCTAGTGGATCACTGTAACTAGTAGATCACTGTACCGAGTGGATCACTGTAGCTAGTGGAACACTGAGCTAGTGGAACACTGTAGCTAGTGGATCACAGTAGCTAGTACATCACTGTACCTAGTGGATCATTGTATATAGTGGATCACTGTAGCTAGTGGACCACTGTACCTAGTGGATCACTGTAGAAAGTGGATCACTGTAGGTAGTAGATCACTGTACCTAATGGATCACCGTACCTAGTGGATCATTGTACCTAATGAATCACTGTACCTAATGAATCACTGTACCTAGTGGATCACTGTACCTAGTGGATCACTGTAGCTAGTGGATCACTGTACCTAGTGGATCACTGTAGCTAGTAGATCACTGTAGCTAGTGGATCACTGTACCTAGTGGATCACTGTAGCTAGTAGATCACTGTAGCTAGTGGATTACTGTACCTAGTTGATCACTGTAGCTAGTGGATCACTGTAGCTAGTGGATCACTGTAGCTAGTGGATCACTGTAGCTAGTAGATCACTGTACCTAGTGGATCACTGTACCTAGTGGATAGCTGTTTCTAGTGGATCACTGCAGCTAGTGGATCACTGTAACTAATGGATCACTATACCTAGTGGGTCACTGTAGCTAGTAGATCAGTGTAGCTGGTGGATCACTGTAGCTAGTGGATCACTGTAACTAGTGGATTACTTTACCTAGTGGGTCACTGTAGTTAGTAGATCAGTGTAGCTAGTGGATCAGTGTAGCTGGTGGATCAGTGTAGCTGGTGGATCAGTGTAGCTGGTGGATCAGTGTAGCTGGTGGATGATCCAGTAGATAAACACTAAACTATCCACTGCTCAGTACAACAAGGAGAGTCACAGGAAATACATCAAACACAATTTCGTGTTTTATTGCACCACTGATGTTCACACATGTTGTACAGGTGTTCTCCAGTCACTGCAGCACTCACACATGTTGCACAGGTGTTCTCCAGTCACTGCAGCACTCACACATGTTGTACAGGTGTTCTCCAGTCACTGCAACACTCACACATGTTGTACAGGTGTTCTCCAGTCACTGCAGCATTCACACATGTTGCACAGGTGTTCTCCAGTCACTGCAGCACTCACACATGTTGTACAGGTGTTCTCCAGTCACTGCAACACTCACACATGTTGTACAGGTGTTCTCCAGTCACTGCAACACTCACACATGTTGTACAGGTGTCTCTCAGTCACTGCAACACTCACACATGTTGTACAGGTGTTCTCCAGTCACTGCAACACTCACACATGTTGTACAGGTGTTCTCCAGTCACTGCAACACTCACACATGTTGTACAGGTGTTCTCCAGTTACTGCAACACTCACACATGTTGTACAGGTGTTCTCCAGTCACTGCAACATTCACACATGTTGTACAGGTGTTCTCCAGTCACTGCAACACTCACACATGTTGTACAGGTGTTCTCCAGTCACTGCAACACTCACACATGTTGTACAGGTGTACAGTGAGGCTGACGTCAACTACAGCACAAGTGTACCACCACAGACACTGTGAGGCTGACACCACAGCACCAGTGTACCACCACAGACACTGTGAGGCTGACACCACAGCACCAGTGTACCACCACAGACACTGTGAGGCTGACACCACAGCACCAGTGTACTACCACAGACACTGTGAGGCTGACACCACAGCACCAGTGTACCACCACAGACACTGTGAGGCTGACACCACAGCACCAGTGTACCACCACAGACACTGTGAGGCTGACACCACAGCACCAGTGTTCCACCACAGACATTGTGAGGCTGACACCACAGCACCAGTGTACCACCACAGACACTGTGAGGCTGACACCACAGACACTCTGAGGCTGACACCACAGCACCAGTGTACCACCACAGACACTGTGAGGCTGACACCACAGCACCAGTGTACCACCACAGACACTGTGAGGCTGACACCACAACACCAGTGTACCACCACAGACACTGAGAGGCTGACACCACAGCACCAGTGTACCACCACAGACACTGTGAGGCTGACACCACAACACCAGTGTACCACCACAGACACTGTGAGGCTGAAACCACAGCACCAGTGTACCACCACAGACACTGTGAGGCTGACACCACAGCACCAGTGTTCCACCACAGACATTGTGAGGCTGACACCACAGCATCAGTGTAACACCACAGACACTGTGAGGCTGACACCACAGACACTGGGAGGCTGACACCACAGCACCAGTGTACCACCACAGACACTGTGAGGCTGACACCACAGCACCAGTGTACCACCACAGACACTGTGAGGCTGACACCACAGCACCAGTGTACCACCACAGACACTGTGAGGCTGACACCACAGCACCAGTGTACCACCACAGACACTGTGAGGCTGACACCACAGCACCAGTGTACCACGACAGACACTGTGAGGCTGACACCACAGCACCAGTGTACCACCACAGACACTGTGAGGCTGACACCACAGCACCAGTGTACCACCACAGACACTGTGAGGCTGACACCACAGCACCAGTGTTCCACCACAGACATTGTGAGGCTGACACCACAGCACCAGTGTACCACCACAGACACTGTGAGGCTGACACCACAGACACTGTGAGGCTGACACCACAGACACTGTGAGGCTGACACCACAGACACTGTGAGGCTGACACCACAGACACTGTGAGGCTGACACCACAGACAGTCTGTGTCAGCTGGTAGACATATTTTATGACCCACTAAAAAGCTCTCGGGAGATTAACACTGCCAAAATAAAGACAACAAGACAAGAAACATAAAAGAAAACAAGTAAAGTAAAAGATAAAAAACAGAGAAGAAAGAGGAAAGAAGAAAGAAAGCAGAAGAAGAGAAAACTGCAGTAAAGCGAGGGTATGGAGGAGAACATTATAAGTTTATCATCATCAATAACCAGAAGTGAAGGAGTGGGGCAGAGGGATGTGAAGGAGTGGGGCAGAGGGATGTGAAGGAGTGGGGCAGAGGGATGTGAAGGAGTGGGGCAGAGGGATGTGAAGGAGTGGGGCAGAGGATGTGAAGGAGTGGGGGAGAGGGATGTGAAGGAGTGGGGGAGATGGATGTGAAGGAGTAGGGCAGAGGGATGTGAAGGAGTAGGGCAGAGGGATGTGAAGGAGGCAGAGGGATTGAAGGAGTGGGAAGAGAGATGTGAAGGAGTGGATGAAGAGTGGGGGAGAGGGATGAAGGAGTGCAGAGGGATGTGAAGAGTGGGGAGAGGATGGAAATAGAGAGAAGAAGTGGGGCAGAAAGAGTGAAGAGGGGAGAGGATGTGAAGGAGTGGGCAGAGGGATGAAGGAGTGGGGCAGAGGGATGTGAAGGAGTGGGGCAGAGGGATGTGAATGAGTGGGACAGAGGGAAGTGAAGGAGAGGGATGTGAAGAAGTGGGGCAGAAAGATGTGAAGGAGTGGGGCAGAGGGATGTGAAGGAGTGGGGCAGAGGGATGTGAAGGAGTGGGAGAAGATGGAGAGTGGGCAGAGGGATGTGAAGAGGGAGAAAAGTAAAGAGTGGGGCAGAGGATGTGAAGGAGGAAGCAGAGAGATGAAGGAGTGGGGCAGACGGGATGTGAGAGTGGGGCAGAGGTAAGTGAAGGAGAGGGATGTGAAAGATTGGGGGAGAGGGATGTGAAGGAGTGGGGTAGAGGGATGTGAAGGAGTGTGAGGAGATGTGAAGGAGTGGGGGAGAGGATGTGAAGAGTGGTGAGAAGGAGTGAGGAGGGGGATGTGAAGAAGTGGGGCAGAAAGATGTGAAGGAGTTGGGCAGAGGGATGTGAAGGAGTGGGGCAGAGGTAAGTGAAGGAGAGGGATGTGAAAGAGTGGGGGAGAGGGATGTGAAGGAGTGGAGAGGGATGTGAAGGAGTGTGGGAGAGGATGTGAAGGAGGGAGAGGGATGTGAAGGAGTGGGGAGAGGGATGTGAAGGATGGGCAGAGGGATGTGAAGGAGTGGGGCAGAGGAAGTGAAGGAGGGATGTGAAAGATGGGGGGAGAGGATGGAAGGAGTGGGGGAGAGGGATGGAATAGTGAGAGAGATGTGAAGGAAGTGGGAGAAAGTTTGAAGGAGTGGGGAGAGGATGTGAAGGGAGTGGGGCAGAGGATGTGAAGGAGTGGGGCAGAGGGATGTGAAGGAGTGGGCAGAAGGATGTGAAGAGTGGGCAGAGGGAAGTGAAGGAGTGGGAGAGGGAAAATGAAGGAGTGGGAGAGAGAGAAGTGAAGGAGTGGGGCAGAAGGATGTGAAGGAGGAGAGGGATGTGAAGAGTGGGGTCAGAAAGGGAAGTGAGGAGAGGGATGTGAAGGAGGGAGAGGAAGTGAAGGAGAGGGGGAAAAGGGATGTGAAGGAGTGGGGAGAGGAATGAAGGAGGGGCAGAGGGATGTGAAGGAGTGGGGAGAGGGAATGAAGGAGAGGGGAGAGGGATGTGAAGGAGTGGGAGAGAGAGTGAAGGAGTGGGGTAGAGGGTGAAGGAGAGGGGCAGAGGGATGTGAAGGAGTGGGGAGAGGAATGTGAAGGAGTGGGGCAGAGGGATGTGAAGGAGTGGGGCAGAGGGAAGTGAAGGAGTGGAGGAGAGGGAAGTGAAGGAGTGGGGAGAGGGAGTGAATGAGTGGGGAGAGGGATGTGAAGGAGTGGGGAGAGGAAGTGAAGGAGTGGGAGAGGGAAGTGAAGGAGTGGGGCAGAGGGAATTGAAGGAGTGGGGGAGAGGAATGTGAAGGAGGGGGCAGAGGATGTGAAGGAGGGGGCAGAGGGAGTGAAGGAGTGGAGGAGAGGGAAGTGAAGGAGTGGGGAGAGGGATGTGAATGAGTGGGGGAGAGGGATGTGAAGGAGTGGGGAGAGGGAAGTGAAGGAGTGGGGCAGAGGGATGTGAAGGAGTGGGGCAGAGGGAAGTGGGGGAGAGGGAAGTGAAGGAGTGGGGAGAGGGATGGAAGGAGTGGGTGAGAGGGATGTGAAGGAGTGGGGAGAGGGAAGTTAGGAGTGGGGCAGAGGGAAGTGAAGGAGTGGGGAGAGGGAAGTGAAGGAGTGGGGCAGAGGGAAGTGAAGGAGTGGGGAAGAGGGAAGTGAAGAAGTGGGGAGAGGGAAGTGAAGGAGTGGGGGAGAAGGATGTGAAGTAGTGGGGAGAGAGAAGTGAAGGAGAGGGGAGAGGGATGGAAGGAGTGGGGAGAGGGATGTAAGGAGTGGAGGAGAGGAAGTGAAGGAGTGGGGCAGAGGAAGTGAAGGAGTGGGGGAAGGGAAGTGAAGAAGGGGGAGAGGAAAGTGAAGGAGTGGGGCAGAGGGAAGTGAAGGAGTGGGGAGAGGGTAGTAAAGGAGTGGGGGGAGAGGGATGTGAAGGAGTGGGGGAGAGGGAAGTGAAGGTGAGGGAAGTGAAGAAGTGGGGGAGAGGGAAGTGAAGGATTAGGGAGAAGGAAGTGAAGGAGTGGGGAGAGGGAAGTGAAGGAGAGGAGTAGGGGAGAGAGAGAGAAGGGAGGGAGAGAAAAGAAAAGTCAAACACGATTAGAGGAAAAAGAATAGATGGGAGAAGAAAAGGAAGTAAAATGAGAGAACAAGAAAAGAGAAGAGTGAGAAGTAGAAAAGCAATGAAGGAAGTAAGAGAGAAAGCAATGAAGGAAGAGAAAGAAATGAAGGAAGTAAGAGAGAGAAAGTAAACACAAACTTGTTGTCTACCTTGAAAGTTACGTAAAAGGAATTAATTAATATTTAAACTTAATCCTTAAGATAAGATTTGTTGGGATTTTTAACCCGGGGTAGAGTGTTATCCACCCAGGATAACCTGTGGTAGTGTTATCCACCCAGGATAACCCGGGGTAGAGTGTTATCCACACAAGATAATCTCGGGTAGTGTTATCCATCCAGGATAACCTGGGGTAGGGAGTGTTATCCACCCAGGATAACCTGGGGTAGGGAGTGTTATCCATCCAGGATAACCTGGGGTAGGGAGTGTTATCCATCCAGGATAACCCGGGTAGGGAGTGTTATCCATCAAGGATAACCATGGGTAGGGAGTGTTATCCATCCAGGATAACCCGGGGTAGGGAGTGTTATTCATCCAGGATAACCCAGTGTAAGGAGTGTTAGCCACCAAGGATAACCCAGGGTAGGGATTGTTAGCCACCCAGGATAACCCAGGGAAGGGAGTGCTAGCCACCCAGGATAACCCAGGGTAGGGAGTGTTAGCCACCCAGGATAACCAAGGGTAGGGAGTGTTAGCCACCCAGGATAACCCAGGGTAGGGAGTGTTAGCCACAGGATAACCCAGGGTAGGGAGTGTTAGCCACCCAGGATAACCCAGGGTAGGGAGGGTTAGCCACCCAGGATAAGCCGGGGTAGGGAGTGTTAGTCACCCAGAATAATCCAGGGTATGGTGTGTTAGCCACCCAGGATAACCCAGAGTAGAGAGTGTTAGCCACCCAGGATAACCCAGGGTATAGAGTGTTAGCCACCATGGATAACCTATGGTAGAGAGTGTTAGCCACCCAGGATAACCCAGGGTAGGGAGTGTTATCCATCCAGGATAACCTGGGGTAGGGAATATTATCCATCCAGGATAACCATGGATAGGGAGTGTTATCCATCCAGGATAACCCGGGGTAGGGAGTGTTAGCCACCCAGGATAACCCAGGGTTGGGAGTGTTATCCACCCAGGATAACCCAGGGTAGGGAGTGTTAGCTACCCAGGATAATCCAGGGTAGGGAGTGTTAGTCACCCAGGATAACCCAGGGTAGAGAGTGTTAGCAATCCAGGATAACCCGGGGTAGGGAGTGTTAGCCACCCAGGATAACCCATGGTAGGGAGTGTTAGCCACACAGGACAACCCATGGTAGGGATTGTTAGCCACCCAGGTTAACCCAGGATAGGGAGTGTTAGCCACCCATGATAACCCAGGGTAGGGAGTGTTAGCTACCCAGGATAACCCAGGGTAGGGAGGGTTAGCCACCCAGGATAACCCGGGGTAGGGAGTGTTAGCCACCCAGGATAACCCAGGGTAGGGAGTGTTAGCCACACAGGACAACCCATGGTAGGGATTGTTATCCACCCAGGATAACCCAGGATAACCCAGGATAGGGAGGGTTAACCACCCAAGATAACCCAGGGTATGGAGTGTTAGCTACCCAGGATAACCCAGGGTAGGGAGGGTTAGCTACCCAGGATAACCCGGGGTAGGGAGTGTTAGCCACCCAGGATAACCCAGGGTAGGGAGTGTTAGCCACACAGGACAACCCATGGTAGGGATTGTTAGCCATCCAGGATAACCCAGGATAGGGAGTGTTAGCCACCCATGATAACCCAGGGTAGGGAGTGGGAGCCACCCAGGATAACCCAGGATAGGGAGTGTTAGCCACCCATGATAACCCAGGATAGGGAGTGTTAGCCACCCATGATAACCCAGGGTAGGGAGTGGGAGCCACCCATGATAACCCAGGATAGGGAGGGTTAACCACCCAAGATAACCCAGGGTAGGGAGTGTTAGCTAGCCAGGATAACCCAGGGTAGGAGTGGGAGCCACCCAGGATTACCCGGGGTAGGGAGTATTAGCCACCCAGTATAACCCAGGGTAGGGAGTGTTAGCCACCCAGGATAACCCAGGGTAGGGAGGTTTAGCGACCCAAGATAACCCAAGGTAGGGAGTGTTAGCCACCCAGGATAACCCAGGGTAGGGAGGTTTAGCCACCCAGGATAACCCAGGGTAGGGAGTGTTACCCACCCAGGATAACCCAGGGTAGGGAGTGTTACCCACCCAGGATAACTCAGAGTAAGGAGGGTTAGCCACCCAGGATAACCTGGTGTAGGGAGGGTTAGCCACCCAAGATAACCCAGGGTAGGGACGGTTAGCCAACCAAGATAATAAAGGGTAGGGAGTGTTAGCCACCCAAGATAACCCAGGGTAGGGAGTGTTAGCCACCCAGGATAACCCAGGGTATATGCATTAATGGCGAACGAGCGATAAAAGATGCAAAATAAGTACAGGGGGAGTTGAATGATAGCTCTAGACCTTTCGTGTTGCAATCAACACATCAGGAGCTTGCAATCTTGAAGCCCGGGTTGTCGAAACGTTGTATAAATAAAAAGTAAAAGATGAGCATTGAGGGAAGTGTGAAGTGTATGTGTGTGTGTACTCACCTAATTGTGGGTGCAGGGGTCGAATCATAGCTCCTGGCCCTGCTTCTTCACTTCTCCCTACTAGATCCACTCTCTCCCTGTTCCATGAGCTTTATCATATCTCTTCTTAAAGCTTTGTATGGATCCTGCTTCCACTACATCACTCTCCAAATTGTTCCACTTCCTGACAACTCTGTGACTGAAGAAATACTTCCTAACATCCCTGTGATTCATCTGAGTCTTCAACTTCAACTGGAACATTCTGTCTCTGTCAACCTTGTCGATTCCTCTCAGTATTTTATATGTCGTTATCATGTCATCCCTGTCTCTCCTGTCCTCCAGTGTCGACAAGTCGAGTTCTCTAATCTCTCCTCGTAGGACATGCCCCTTAGCTCCGGGACTAGTCTCGTTGCAAACCTTTAAACTTTTTCTAGTTTCCTGACGTGCTTAGCCAGGTGAAGGTTCCAGACTGGAGCTGCATACTCCAATATGGTCCTGACGTACACAGTGTACAGGGTCCGGAATGTCTCCTTACTGAGATGTCGGAATGCTATTCTTAAGTTCGCTAGTCTCCCATATGCTGCAGCAGTTATTTGGTTGATGTGCGCCTCAGGAGATGTGCTCGGTATTATACACACTCCAAGATCTTTTACTTGAGTGAGGATTGTAGTCTTTGGCCTCCTAGACTGTACTCTGTCTGCGGTCTTTTTTTATCTTCCCCGATCTTAATGACTTTGCACTTGGTGTGGTTAAACTCCAGGAGCGAGTTGCAGGACCATTCCTGCAGCCTGTCCAGATCCCTCTGTAGTTCTGCCTTATCCTCCTCCGACTGAATTCTCCTCATTAACTTCACATCGTCTGCAAACAGGGACACTTCTGAGTCTATTCTTTCCGTAATGTCATTCACATATACCAGAAACATCACTGGTCCTAGAAGTGGCCCCTGTGGAACCCCGCTCGTGACAGGCGCTCACTCTGACACCTCATCACGTATCATGACTCGCTGATGCCTTCCCGTCAGGTATTCTTTGATCCATTGTAGTGCCTTCCTTGTTATACCTTCCTGGTCCTCCAGCTTTTGCACTAATCTCTTGTGTGGAACTGAGTCAAATGCCTTCTTACAGTCCAAGAAAATGCAATTTACCAACCCCTCTCTCTCTCTCTTGTCTTACTGCTGTCACCTTGTCATAGAACTCTAGTAGGTTTGTGACACAGGATTCCCCGTCTCTGAATCCGTGCTGGTTGTCGTTTCTAAGATCATTCCTTTCTAGGTGTGTGTGTGTGTGTGTACTCACCTAGTTGTGGTTGCAGGAGTCGAGTCATAGCTCCTGGCCCCGCCTCTTCACTGGCCTCTACTGGGTCACTCTCCCTGCGCCATGAGCTTTATCATACCTCTTCTTAAAGCTATGAATGGATCCTGCCTCCACTACATCACTTCCCAAACTATTCCACTTCCTGACAACTCTGTGACTGAAGAAATACTTCCTAACATCCCTGTGATTCATCTGAGTCTTCAACTTCCAACTGTGTCCCCTTGTTGCTGTGTCCCATCTCTGGAACATTCTGTCTCTGTCCACCTTGTCAATTCCTCTCAGTATTTTATATGTCGTTATCATGTCCCTTCTATCTCTCCTGTCCTCCAGTGTCGTCAGGTCGATTTCCCCTAACCTCTCCTCGTAGGACATACCCCTTAGCTCCGGGACTAGTCTTGTTGCAAACCTTTGCACTTTCGTTAGTTTCTTTACGTGCTTGGCTAGGTGTGGGTTCCAAACTGGTGCTGCATACTCCAATATGGGCCTAACGTACACAGTGTACAGGGTTCTGAACGATTCTTTATTAAGATGTCGGAATGCTGTTCATAGGTTTGCTAGGCGCCCATATGCTGCAGCAGTTATTTGGTTGATGTGCGCCTCAGATGTGCCTGGTGTTATACTCACCCCAAGATATTTTTCCTTGATTGAGGTTTGTAGTCTCTGGCCCCCTAGACTGTACTCCGTCTGCGGTCTTCTTTGCCCTTATCCAATTTCATGACTTGGCACTTGGTGGGGTTGAACTCCAGGAGCCAATTTCTGGACCAGGCTTTGTGTGTACTCACCTATTTGTAGTTGCAGGGGTCGAGTCATAGCTCCTGGCCCCCGCCTCTTCACTGATCGCTACTAGGTCCTCTCTCTCCCTGCTCCATGAGCTTTATCAAACCTCGTCTTAAAACTATGTATGGTTCCTGCCTCCACTACGTCACTTTCTAGGCTATTCCACTTCCTGACAACTCTATGACTGAAAAAATACTTCCTAACATCCCTTTGACTCATAGGAGTCTTCAACTTCCAATTGTGACCCCTTGTTTCTGTGTCCCCTCTCTGGAACATCTTGTCTCTGTCCACCTTATCTATTCCTCGCAGTATTTTATATGTCGTTATCATGTCTCCCCTAACCCTACTGTTCTCTAGTGTCGTCAGGCCGATTTCCCTTAACCTTTCTTCGTAGGACAATCCCCTTAGCTCTGGGACTAGTCTTGTTGCAAACCTTTGCACTTTCTCTAATTTCTTGACGTGCTTGACCAGGTGTGGGTTCCAAACTGGTGCTGCATACTCCAGTATGGGCATGACGTATATGATGTACAGAGTCTTGAACAATTCCTTAGTGAGGTATCGGAACGCTATTCTTAGGTTTGCCAGCCGCCCGTATGCTGCAGTTATCTGATTGATGTGTGCCTCAGGAGATGTGCTCGGTATTATACTCACCCCAAGATCTTTTTCCTTGAGTGAGGTTTGCAGTCTTTGGCCACCTAGACTATACTCTGTATGCGGTCTTCTTTGCCCTTCCCCGATCTTCATGACTTTACATTTGGCAGGGTTAAATTCAAGGAGCCAGTTACTGGACCAGGCTTGTAGCCTGTCCAGGTCTCTTTGTAGTCCTGCCTGATCCTCGACTGATTTAATTCTTCCCATTAACTTCACATCATCTGCAAACAGGGACACTTCTGAGTCTATCCCTTCCGTTATGTCATTCACATATACCAAAAACAGTACAGGTTCTAGGACTGACTCTTGTGGAACCCCACTCGTCACAGGTGCCCACTCTGACACCTCGTCACCTCGTTGTTGCCTTCCTGTCAGATATTCTCTGATCCATTGCAGTGCCTTTCCTGTTACGTGTGCCTGATCCTCTAGCTTTTGCATTAACCTCTTGTGAGGAACTGTGTCGAACGCCTTCTTGCAGTCCAAGAAAATGCAGTCTATCCACCCCTCTCTCTCGTGTCTTACTTCTGTTACCTTGTCATAAAACTCCAGTAGGTTTGTGACACAGGATTTTCCTTCCCAGAAACCGTGCTGGTTGTCGTTTATAAGCTTGTGTCTTTCTAGGTGCTCCACCACTCTCCTCCTGATGATCTACTCCATGACTTTGCATACTATACACATCAGTGACACAGGTCTGTGGTTTAATGCCTCGTGTCTGTCTCCTTTCTTAAAAATTGGGACTACATTTGCCATCTTCAACACCTCAAGTAGTTGCCCAGTTTCAATGGATGTGTTGAAGATTTTTGTTAGTGGCACACTCAACATCTCTGCTCCCTCTCTAAGGACCCAAGTAGAAATGTTGTCCGGTCCCACCGCTTTTGAGGTATCGAGTTCACATAGCAGCTTCTTCACTTCCTCCTCGGTTGTGTGTATTTCATCCAGCACTTGTTGGTATACCTCCCTATTCTGAATTCCTGGAGTCCTTCCCCTTCCTGTCTCCTCTGTAAATACTTCTTTAAATCTCGTGTTGAGCTCCTCACATACCTCTTGGTCGTTTCTTGTGAACTCCCCACCTTCCTTCCTCAGCCTGATTACCTGGTCCTTGACTGTTGTTTTCCTCCTGATGTGGCTATACAACAGCTTCGGGTCAGACTTGACTTTTGATGCTATATCCTTTTTCATATTGTCGCTGAGCCTCCATTCTTACCTGTGCATATTCGTTTCTGGCTCTTCGGCTAATCTCTTTATTTTCCTGGGTCCTTTGTCTTCTGTACTTTTTCCATTCTCTAGTGCACTTAGTTTTAGCCTCCCTACACCTTTTGGTGAACCAAGGACTCGTTCTGGTCTTCCCTTGGGGACAAACCTCTCTTCTGCCTCTTTGCATTTGGTTGTAACATATTCCATCATGTGTGTGTGTGTGTGTATGTGTGTGTGTGTGTGTGTTAGTTACCATTTTGTCCTAGGCACATGTCAATTAGACACTAGGCCTGTTGTATATATGTGTGTGTGTATGTGTATGTAAGGAAACACTTCGAAATGTTTCTGCCCCACCGGGAATTGTGTGTGTGTGTGTGTGTGTGTGTGTGTGTGTGTGTGCGTGCGTGTGTGTGTGTGTATGTGTGTTAAGTCAATCAACGGAGAAGTGTGAGAGTGAGCAGAACAGAAGCGAGCGTGTGGCCAGCCAGCCATCAGTTTCAACCAGTAATATGATTTTTATTGATCTTGTGTCAATTTCTGATGCTGTGAGAGGTCTCTCTCTCTCTCTCTCTCTCTCTCTCTCTCTCTCTCTCTCTCTCTCTCTCTCTCTCTCTCTCTCTCTCTCAGTAAATCTGACTGCCTCAATAACCCTGCTTCCAGACATTCACACGACCACTTTGCATGTAGATTTCTCCTGGTAATTTTGGTAAGAGGGGAAGACAGAGGTATAGGAAGCGAGTAAGAGGGAAATAACATAATGTGAGGGAAGGGGGGGGTAAAAGCCGAGGAAAAGAGGTGAGGTGCATAGAGAGGATGAAAGCGAGAGAGGAAGACAGGGAAGGGATGGATGTAAGGAAGCACCTCATTGTTGACTAACGAGGGATACTACACCAGAGCTGCTTCAGTCACACTCTCTTCAACATTATATATATATATATATATAATGTTCAAGAGAGTGTGACTTCAACAGCTCTGGTGTAGTATCCTCGTTATATATATATATATATATATATATATATATATATATATATATATATATATATATATATATATATATATATATATATTATTCACACCACACACATAATTTGAAAGTTTTACAGTTTTTTACGTATTAAATTATGTAGAATTTAAAAGAGGATAAGCCAATCAAGTGTTAGCAATCTGACTTACTACCATTAACCCAGGATAAGCCAATCAAGTGTTAGCAATCTGACTTACTACCATTAACCCAGGATAAGCCAATCAAGTGTTAGCAATCTGACTTACTACCATTAACCCAGGATAAGCCAATAAAGTGTTAGCAATCTGACTTACTACCATTAACCCAAGATAAGCCAATCAAGTGTTAGCAATCTGACTTACTACCATTAACCCAGGATAAGCCAATCAAGTGTTAGCAATCTGACTTACTACCATTAACCCAGGATAAGCCAATAAAGTGTTAGCAATCTGACTTACTACCATTAACCCAGGATAAGCCAATCAAGTGTTAGCAATCTGACTTACTACCATTAACCCAGGATAAGCCAATCAAGTGTTAGCAATCTGACTTACTACCATTAACCCAGGATAAGCCAATCAAGTGTTAGCAATCTGACTTACTACCATTAACCCAGGATAAGCCAATCAAGTGTTAGCAATCTGACTTACTACCATTAACCCAGGATAAGCCAATCAAGTGTTAGCAATCTGACTTACTACCATTAACCCAGGATAAGCCAATCAAGTGTTAGCAATCTGACTTACTACCATTAACCCAGGATAAGCCAATCAAGTGTCTGACTTACTACCATTAACCCAGGATAAGCCAATCAAGTGTCTGACTTACTACCATTAACCCAGGATAAGCCAATCAAGTGTCTGACTTACTACCATTAACCCAGGATAAGCCAATCAAGTACAGCAGTGTAACTTATTACCATTAACCCATAACCCAGTAAATATTGTTGTTATTGTTACTGATGTTGTTCTTATTGAAGTTCTTGTTGATGACGTTGTTGTTGTTGATATTGTTGTTGATGTTGTTGTTGTTATTGCTGACGTTTCGTTGGGTTATTTAACCTCCTTGACTAACCTCTTGTAAACACTAAAGAGACTGACATGAGCTGAAAATTCGTAGTGAATGACTGAAGCAATTCATCACAGTGACTGGTACTCACGCTCTGGGCTCTGCACTGGTGCTGGGGACTCACACTACATACACACTGAATAACGCCTGATAACGAATTCCAATCCCCTCACTCCACTGAATAAACTAGTACGCCTTTATAGAATTTTTCTTCTTGCAGAGTTCAGTGGCTACAAAAGTGCTATTGAGAGTTCTGAAGAAAACACACAGGTACAAAGAAACCTTTTATTGGGAAAATGCTTCGCGCCGTGTACATTTTTATTAAGTCAATGATTTGATATAATCATTGACGAAGCTTTACAATGTGTCGCCACAATAAGGGATGGTCTGTACCTGAGCTTTTTATTCAAAGGAGTTTAAAAATAAGACATATGTACAACACCTTGGTATCTTCCTTATTATTATTAATAGTAGTAGTAGTAGCACTAGTAGTAGTAATAGTACTAGTAGTAGTAGTAGTTTTCATAATAAAAGTTCCCAGGGGTGTTATTACTATTATTAGTATTATTATTAGTAGTAGTATTGATAATAAAACTAACCTGATTGTTTTATACAAGTGTGTGAATCATCATGTCAACAATGTATACCATGAATGTAAGCACACCAAGAAGTTAGTAGAAGCGATAATGTTAGAAATTCAAAGATTGTTTTCGTCTTGAAGTGACATAGCACTTTCACAATGGACTCGACCATCAATTTCCATCCGTCTACATCTTGGAGAACACGTTACTGACACTGGCGGACCTACATTTATTGGGGCCCTGAAGCTTCAACTGTAATGGGGGCCCCTGCACAACCCATTCTCATACAGTAGACCCAAAAATTTTAAGCAATGTGGACTAAAGTTGCTTCTGGGGCCCCTCCGGGATTAGGGGCCCTGAAGCTCAAGAGGTAAGTAGGTATCCCTGTCTTGTAATAACATTTTTCCACTACAATCAAGTGTAGATTATAGTAGTGGAAAAATGAACATGTTATTAGAAGACTTGGGAACTTACGTACCTCTTAAGCTGCATTAGTTTCTTAGCAGATCCGTCCCTCATTACTGATAATATAAAAATTAACACGTAGTTTTAAAGGCATAAAGAATGGAAGGACAACGAATAATGCAATGAAACAGCACAACAAATTACATAGAAACCTAAACAATTACAGCATGGAATTACAGATGGATAATTGTCTTCCTTAAATATATTTACTGAAAGAAACTTGTAATGAGGGTTGATATACGTGGAAGATCTCTAAAATATTTTCTCCACACTGGAGACCAGAAGGTCAACAACATGTGTTGTGGTAAGTAAGTGACCTGGTTACAACATTATATACACACACACATTTGGTTTCTTATGATGAAGATATGTTCATAAAACCTCCATTTCTCCTGTGCATTTGTTAGGTCATTATGAGAGATGGTAATTGTTAAGTGATAGTAACTCCAGCACTGCTGAAGGTAACCTTTGAAGTTGTCGTACCTGCTGAACCTTTAATGGCATACTTGACAATATCCTCACAACACTACTGAAGTCTGCCAGCTCAGACTGACACTACTGAAGTCTGCCAGCTCAGACTGACACTACTGAAGTCTGCCAGCTCAGACTGACACTACTGAAGTCTGCCAGCTCAGACTGACACTACTGAAGTCTGCCAGCTCAGACTGACACTACTGAAGTCTGCCAGCTCAGACTGACACTACTGAAGTCTGCCAGCTCAGACTGACACTACTGAAGTCTGCCAGCTCAGACTGACACTACTGAAGTCTGCCAGCTAAGACTGACACTACTGAAGTCTGTCAGCTCAGACTGACACTACTGAAGTCTCCCAGCTCAGACTGACACTACTGAAGTCTGCCAGCTCAGACTGACACTACTGAAGTCTGCCAGCTCAGACTGACACTACTGAAGTCTGCCAGCTCAGACTGACACTACTGAAGTCTGCCAGCTAAGACTGACACTACTGAAGTCTGCCAGCTAACACTGACACTACTGAAGTCTGCCAGCTCAGACTGACACTACTGAAGTCTGCCAGCTCAGACTGACACTACTGAAGTCTGCCAGCTAAGACTGACACTACTGAAGTCTGCCAGCTAACACTGACACTACTGAAGTCTGCCAGCTCAGACTGACACTACTGAAGTCTGTCAGCTCAGACTGACACTACTGAAGTCTGTCAGCTCAGACTGACACTACTGAAGTCTGCCAGCTCAGACTGACACATTTCAACACAATAACACATCCTGTGTGATGGAATATAAGGGGGAGACACAGCTAGCTATAGTTGGCACTGTGTCACTTACTTACATAGCGTAGCACCACACTACTCATGACCTATTCAAATTTTCTAAATAAATGAAGAAATATAAATAAATAGGTGGGTGACCCCATCAACGCCCCCACCTGCCTACTTTCCTGCCTACCTGTCTGCCTGCCTTCCTACCTGTCTATCTTCCTGCCTGTCTGCCTGCCTGTCTGCCTCTACCTGCCTGCCTGCCTGCCTGTCTGCCTGCCTACCTGTCTGCCTGCCTGCCTACCTGTCTGTCTGCCTGCCTGCCTGTCTGCCTGTCTGTCTGCCTGTCTACCTGTCTGCCTGCCTGCCTGTCTGCCTGCCTACCTGCCTGCCTGCCTGTCTGCCTGAGATCTGATGGAAATGCTGGAGTTTCTTTCCGCGGGGTGCAAATGAGGTTCATGCTGATTCCGTGTGTGTGTGTGAGAGAGAGAGAGAGAGAGAGAGAGAGAGAGAGAGAGTGTACTCACCTAGTTGTGGTTGCATGGGTCGATTCATAGCTCCTGGCCCCGTGTGTATGTGTGTGTGTGCGTGTGTTGTTTGCAAGGGGTACATTCACGGTTCTTGACAGAACGTTTTAACTAATCTTTGCCATATTTTCCGACTCCGGTGCTTCCAGTGGCTAATCATACCTACTCTTGAAACTGTGCATGTCTTTCTCCTCCTCGTTGCTCTCACCATGCCGAGACTATTACCAAACCCTCATCAACGCCTTTAACTCTTACGAGAACCAAGGTTCTTCTTGTATCTGGAACAAGTCTCCTCCTTCCTCTTATTCTTGTTTTCTCTCCTCCTTGTGTTTCTCCTGCTCATCTTCCCTCACAGAGGAACCAGCCACAAAGACTCGCCCACACACACTCACCCTAATACTCGTACAAATTCTGTGTTGGAGTTTTTCCTTGTGTTTTACTCTCGTCTACAAAACACTCTCTGATATTTTGTTCCCTCACACACACACACACACACACACACACACACACACACACACACACACTCACACACACACACACACACACTCACACACACACACTGCAATGAATCAGAGAATATCTGACAGGGAGGCAACAACGAGTCATGGTACGTGACGAGGTGTCAGAGTGGGCAACTGTGACGAGTGGGGTTCCACAAGGGTCAGTCCTAGGACCTGTACTGTTTTTGGTATATGTGAATGACATAACGGAAGGGATAGACTCAGAATTGTCCCTGTTTGCAGATGATGTGAAGTTAATGAGAAGAATTAAATCAGTCGAGGATCAGGCAGGACTATAAAGAGACCTGGACAGGCTACAAGCCTGGTCCAGTAAGTGGCTCCTTGAATTTAACCTTGCCAAATGTAAAGTCATGAAGATCGTGGAAGGGCAAATAAGACCGCAGACAGAGTATAGTCTAGGTGGCCAAAGACTGCAAACCTCACTCAAGGAAAAAGATCTTGGGGTGAGTATAATACCGAGCACATCTCCTGAGGCGCACATCAATCAGATAACTGCTGCAGCATACGGGCGGCTGGCAAACCTAAGAATAGCATTCCAATACCTCACTAAGGAATCGTTCAAGACTCTGTACACCATATATGTCAGGCCCATACTGGAGTATGCAGCACCAGTTTGGAACCCACACCTGGTCAAGCACGTCAAGAAATTAGAGAAAGTACAAAGGTTTGCAACAAGACTAGTCCCAGAGCTAAGGGGATTGTCCTACGAAGAAAGGTTAAGGGAAATCGGAATGACGACACTAGAGGACAGGAGGGTTAGGGGAGACATGATAACGACATATAAAATACTGCGAGGAATAGATAAGGTGGACAGAGACAGGATGTTCCAGAGAGGGGACACAGAAACAAGGGGTCACAATTGGAAGTTGAAGACTCCTATGAGTCAAAGGGATGTTAGGAAGTATTTCTTCAGTCATAGAATTGTCAGGAAGTGGAATAGCCTAGAAAGCGACGTAGTGGAGGCAGGAACCATACATAGTTTTAAGACGAGGTTTTATAAAGCTCATGGAGCATGGAGAGAGAGGACCTAGTAGCAATCAGTGAAGAGGCGGGGCCAGGAGCTATGACTCGACCCCTGCAACCACAAATAGGTGAGTACAAATAGGTGAGTACACATACACAGTATTTCTCACATACCTCCCTACATCCCTCATTAATTCCTTCCCCGTTCCGTAGCTGGGTTGGTAACGCACTTAGCTCACACACTGCGGTCCGTGGTTCGATCCCCGGTACGAGTGGAAACATTAGGACGTGTTTCCTTAGGACACCTGCTGTCACTGTTCATGTAGCAGTTAGTAGGTATCTAGGTGTTAGTCACCTTACATCTCCTATCACTGCTCACCTGGGTGTTAGAAGACTGGTGTGGGTCGCATCCTGGGACAAAATTAACCTAAATTGTGGGAAATGTTCTGCATAACCAGGAATTTTCCATATAGTATGTCGTTGATGTCAGCTATGGTCTGCATAAGTTGTATCATGTACTTGTAGAAGTAAAGATTATTATTATTATTCATTGTACACCCCATATTGTACACTCCACATTGTACACCCCATATTGTACACTACACATTGTACACCCCATATTGTACACTCCACATTGTACACCCCATATTGTACACTAAACATTGTACAATCCATATTGTACACTCCATATTGTACACCACATATTGTACACTCCACATTGTACACCCCATATTGTACACTCCACATTGTACACCACATATTGTAAACCCCATATTGTACACTCCACATTGTACACCCCATATTGTACACTCCACATTGTACACCACATATTGTACACCCCATATTGTACACTATACATTGTACACCCATATTGTATACTACACATTGTACACCCCATATTGTACACTCCACATTGTACACTCCACATTGTACACCCCATATTGTACACTCCACATTGTACACTCCACATTGTACATTCCATATTGTGCACTCCACATTGTACACTCCATATTGTACACTCCATATTGTACATTCCACATTGTACATCCCATATTGTACACTCCATATTCTACACCCCATATTGTACACTCCACATTGTTCATTCAACGTTGTACACCCCATATTGTACACTCCACATTGTACACTCCTCATTGTACATCCCATATTGTACAGTCCACATTGTACACCCCATATTGTACACTCCACATTGTACACCACATATTGTACACTCCATATTGTACACTCCATATTGTACACTCCATATTGTATACTCCACATTGTACATCCCATATTGTACACCCCATATTGTACATTCCACAGAGTACACCCCATATTGTATACTCCACATTGTACATCCCATATTGTACACTCCATATTGTACACTCCACATTGTACACCCCATATTGTTCACTCCACATTGTACACCCCATATTGTTCACTCCACATTGTACACTCCACATTGTACATCCCATATTGTACATCCCATATTGTACAGTCCATATTGTACACCCCATATTGTACACTCCACATTGTACTCTCCATATTGTACACTCCACATTGTACATCTCATATTGTACACTCCATATTGTACACTCCACATTGTACATCCCATATTGTACACTCCATATTGTACACTCCATATTGTATAGTCCATATTGCACACTCCACATTGTACATCCCATATTGTACACTCCATATTGTACACTCCACAATGTACATCCCATATTGTACACTCCATATTGTACACCTCATATTTATCCGGTGGATGACAGCGGTTTGCTTATTCCAATCTCATATACATAGATTTCGTGTACACTGAACTTGTGTACACTAAACCTATGTACATTGAACTTGTGTACACTGAACTTGTGTACACTAAACCTTTGTACATTGAACTTGTGTACACTGAACTTGTGTACACAGAACTTGTGTGCACTGAACTTGTGTACACAGAACTTGTTTACACAGAACTTGTGTACACAGAACTAGAGTGTACAGAAATTGTGTATATTTGTGTATGCAAAGCTTGTATTTCCAGGATGTTTTCCTTGTGGTTGTGACAGGTGACAGCTGGTGCTGTTTGGCATGGTGACAGCTGGTGCTGTCACCACGGTCAACTATGGTGGCTTGCTACAGCTGGGTTATTCTAACCATGGTGGCTTACTGTTCGTTTGAACATTATTGTAAACTGTTTCCACTGTTCCTGCTGTTTCCTGTTGTTCTTGTCGTTGCTGTTGCTGTCTCTGCTGCCGTTGCTTTGTCATTGTTCCCACTGTTGCTGTCCCTGTTTTTGTTGCTGATATTAGAGGCGGTGCTGCTGCTGTTGTTACTTCTACTGGTGCTGCTGCTGCTGTTACTTCTACTGGTGCTGCTGCTGTTGTTACTTCTACTGGTGCTGCTGCTGCTGTTACTTCTACTGGTGCTGCTGCTGTTGTTACTTCTACTGGTTCTGCTGCTGTTGTTACTTCTACTGGTGCTGCTGCTGTTGTTACTTCTACTGGTGCTGCTGCTGTTGTTACTTCTACTGGTGCTGCTGCTGTTGTTACTTCTACTGGTGCTGCTGCTGTTGTTACTTCTACTGGTGCTGCTGCTGTTGTTACTTCTACTGGTGCTGCTGCTGTTGTTACTTCTACTGGTGCTGCTGCTGTTGTTACTTCTACTGGTGCTGCTGCTGTTGTTACTTCTACTGGTGCTGCTGCTGTTGTTACTTCTACTGGTGCTGCTGCTGTTGTTACTTCTACTGGTGCTGCTGCTGTTGTTACTTCTACTGGTGCTGCTGCTGTTGTTACTTCTACTGGTGCTGCTGCTGTTGTTACTTCTACTGGTGCTGCTGCTGTTGTTACTTCTACTGGTGCTGCTGCTGTTGTTACTTCTACTGGTGCTGCTGCTGTTGTTACTTCTACTGGTGCTGCTGCTGTTGTTACTTCTACTGGTGCTGCTGCTGTTGTTACTTCTACTGGTGCTGCTGCTGTTGTTACTTCTACTGGTGCTGCTGCTGTTGTTACTTCTACTGGTGCTGCTCTGTTGTTACTTCTACTGGTGCTGCTGCTGTTGTTACTTCTACTGGTGCTGCTGCTGTTGTTACTTCTACTGGTGCTGCTGCTGTTGTTACTTCTACTGGTGCTGCTGCTGTTGTTACTTCTACTGGTGCTGCTGCTGTTGTTACTTCTACTGGTGCTGCTGCTGTGTTACTTCTACTGGTGCTGCTCTGTTGTTACTTCTACTGGTGCTGCTGCTGTTGTTACTTCTACTGGTGCTGCTGCTGCTGTTACTTCTACTGGTGCTGCTGCTGCTGTTACTTCTACTGGTGCTGCTGCTGTTGTTACTTCTACTGGTGCTGCTGCTGTTGTTACTTCTACTGGTGCGTGCTGTTGTTACTCTACTGGTGCTGCTGTTGTTACTTCTACTGGTGCTGCTGCTGTTACTTCTACTGGTGCTGCTGCTGTTGTTACTTCTACTGGTGCTGCTGCTGTTGTTACTTCTACTGGTGCTGCTGCTGTTGTTACTTCTACTGGTGCTGCTGCTGTGTTACTTCTACTGGTGCTGCTGCTGTGTTACTTCTACTGGTGCTGCTGCTGCTGTTATTTCTACTGGTGCTGCTGCTGTGTTACTTCTACTGGTGCTGCTGCTGCTTGTTGCTTCTACTGGTGCTGCTGCTGTGTTACTTACTGGTGCTGCTGCTGCTGTTACTTCTACGGGTGCTGCTGCTGTTGTACTTCTACTGTCTTGCTGCTGCTGTTATTTCTACTGCTGCTTGCTGTTACTTCTACTGGTGCTGCTGCTGCTGTTACTTCTACTGGTGCTGCCTGTTGTTACTTCTACGGGTGCTGCTGCTTTGTTACTACTGGCTGCTCTGTTGTTGCTGCTGCTGTTGTTGCTGGTGGTGCTCTGCTGTTGTGCTTACTGCTACTTACTGTGCTGCGCTGTATGCTTATCTGCTGCTGCTGCTTGCTACTACTACTGCTGCTCACTGACTTCTACTGCTGTGCTGCTGTGCGCTTACTCTACTGGCTGCTGTGCTACTCTACTACTCGTGCTGCTCTGATGTCTGCTGCTGCTGGTTACTACTGCTGCTGTGTGTTGACTGCTGCTATTCACTCGCTGCTTGCTGCTGTTGACTACTGCTACTGCTGTTCTGCTGCTGTGAACTGCTGTGCTCTCACTAAAGGGGAACCCATAAACCTCTGGGTGACACTAATTCATCCTCATGGGGAACACCAATAAAACCTCGTGGGGACACTAATTCATCCTCATGGGGAACACCAATAAAACCTCGTGGGGGACACTAATTCATCCTCATGGGGAACACCAATAAAACCTCTGTGGGGACACTAATTCATCCTCATGGGGAACACCAATAAAACCTCGTGTGACACTAATTCATCCTCATGGGGAACACCAATAAACCTCGTGGGGACACTAATTCATCCTCATGGGGAACACCAATAAAACCTCGTGGGGACACTAATTCATCCTCATGGGGAACACCAATAAACCTCGTGGGGACACTAATTCATCTATGGGGAACACCAATAAAACCTCGTGGGGGACACTAATTCATCCTCATGGGGAACACCAATAAAACCTCGTGGGGACACTAATTCATCCTCATGGGGAACACCAATAAAACCTCGTGGGGACACTAATTCATCCT
>WNWK01001154.1:0-82500 GCA_009830355.1 Cherax destructor | reverse complement strand
TAAGGGGGATTACTAATAGACCCTGGCTGTCTTTAAGCAGGCACTGGACAGGCACCTAAATTCAGTACCTAATCAGCTGGGCTATGGTTCGTACGTCGGGTTGCGTGCGGCCAACAGTAACTGCCTGGTTGATCAGGCCCTGATCCACCATGAGGCCTGGTCACAGACCGGGTCGCGGGGGCGTTGGCCCCCGGAACCCTCTCCAGGTATACTCCAGGTATACACAACACCATCAAGAACCACACGCACACCACCATCAAGAACCATCTATCAAAATCAAGAACCGCACACCAGTCTCAAGAACCACACGGCAGCATCAAGAACCACTCACCAGCATCAAGAACCACACACCGGCATCAAGAAACACACACCAGCACCAAGAACCAACCATCAGCATCAAGAACCACATACCAGCATCAAGTACCACCACCGGCATCAAGAACCACCCATCAGCATCAAGAGCCACACACCAACATTAAGAACCACCCACCAGCATCAAAATTCACCCACCAGCATCAGGAACCACCCACCAGCATCAACAACCACCCACCAACATCAAGAACCACCCACCAGCATCAGGAACTACACAACCAGCATCAAGAACCACCCACCAGCATCAAGAACCACCCATCTGCATCAAGACCCACACACCAGCATCAGGAACCACCCACCAGCATCAACAACCACCCACCAACATCAAGAACCACCCATCAGTATCAAGAACCACACACCAGTATTGAGAACCACACACCAGCATCAAGAACCACCCACCATCATCAGGAACTACACACCAGCATCAAGAACCACACGCCAGCATCAAGAACCACCCATCAGTTAAACAACCCACCAGCTCAAAACACCCATCAACATCAAGAACCACCCACTCAGACATTATCAAGAACCACACACCAGCATCAGAGAACCACACACCAGCATCAAGAACCACCCACCAGCATCGAACTACAACCAGCATCAAGAACCACCCACCAGCATCTAAGAACCACCCATCAGCATCAAGCAACAACCCACCAGCATCAAAATACACCCATAACATCAAGAACCACCCCCACATTAAGAACCACCCACCAGCATCAAGAACCACCCACCAGCATAGAACCACCCCAGCATAAGAACCACCCACCAGCATTTAAACACCCACCAGCATCAAGAACCACCCACCACATCAAGAACCACCATAGCATCAAGAACCACCCACCAGCATCAAGAACCACGCACCAGCATCAGAACCACCCACCATCAAGAACACCCACCAGCATCAAGAACCACCACCAGCATCAAGAACCACCACCAGCATCAGCACTCAAGAACGACACACCAGCATTGAAAACCACCCACCAGCATCAAGAACCACCCACCAGCATCAAGAACCACCCACCAGCATCAGGAACTACACACCAGCATCAAGAACCATACACCAGCATCAAGAACCACCCATCAGCATCAAGAACCACCCACCAGCATTAAGAACAACCCACCAGCATCAAGAAACACCCATGAACATCAAGAACCACCAGCCAGCATTAAGAACAACCCAACAGCATTAAAAACCAGCATCAAGAACCACCCACCAGCATTGAGAACCACACACCAGCATCAAGAACCACCCACCAGCATTTAAAACAACCCACCAGCATCAAGAACCACCCACCATCATCAAGAACCACCCATTAGCATCAAAAACCACCCACCAACATCAAGAACCACGCACCAGCATCAAGAACCACCCACCAGCGTCAAGAACCACCCACCAGCATCAAGAACCACCCACCAGCATCAAGAACCACCCACCAGCATCAAGAACCACCCACCAAGATCAAGAACCACCCACCAGCATCAAGAACCACCCACCAGCATCAAGAACCACCCACCAGCATCAAGAACCACCCACCAAGATCAAGAACCTACTCTTAACAAGAACTTCATCAAATACGACTGTCTTATCTCACAATCTTGTGTCAACATGGATCTCAAAATCCCTGAAACATTTGCCTCAGGTCTGTGTATGAAAACTTAACAGTCTGTCTGCCATTTACAGCTTTTTATCCTTCTTTAGTAAGCCCCTTATTCTCTCTCTCTCTCTCTCTCTCTCTCTCTTTCTCTCACTTGTTCTCTTCCTCCGAATCTCATTTTCCGCCTAATTCCAAGCCCTTTCTCAGTTCGTTAGCTCTTTTGCCGAGGATGAAATTAGGATTTAGAAGATCTCTCCTCTGTGTTGGACTGAGCTCAGATTACTAATGAAGATTGCTGACCAGTGATTCAAATTCTGGCTACAATGTCAGGCTGGGGACTGCTGAACATATATATATATATATATATATATATATATATAAAGAGAGAGAGAGAGAGAGAGAGAGAGAGAGAGAGAGAGAGAGAGAGAGAGAGAGAGAGAGAGAGAGAGAGAGAGAGAGAGAGAGAAGACAGACAGACAGACAGACACAGAGAGAGGCAGGACGTAATTATAATTTTTTTTGGAAACTGAGGTAATTTGGGAAATTTTCCCGATTAATCACGGGATAATTGCCTTATGACGTTGTAAGATTAATAGCGGGTTTACCTCTATCTCTGGGGATATGTTTTAGTTATTATTATTATTATTATTATTGCTGGAAAGCACTAAACCCGTGGATTGAGAGGAAAGCAGGTTTGATCCAAGTGAAAGTAGAGCAGCTCTATATCCATGGATAAAAACCTCCTAAAGGTATACATACATACACACACACACTTATATATATATATATATATATATATATATATATATATATATATATATATATATATATATATATATATATATATATATATTAACACATCGGCCGTCTCCCACCAAGGCAGGGTGGCCCGATAAAGAAAAACTTTCATCATCATTCACTCCATCACTGTCTTGCCAGAGGGGTGCTTTACACTACAGTTATAAAACTGCAACATTAACACCCCTCCTTCAGAGTGCAGACACTGTACTTCCCATCTCCAGGACTCAAGTCCGGCCTGCCAGTTTCCCTGAAACCCTTCATAAATGTTATCTTGCTCACACTCCAACAGCACGTCAAGTCCTAAAAACCCTTTGTCTCCATTCGCTCCTATCTAACACGCTCACGCATGCTTGATGGAAGTCCAAGCCCCTCGAACACAAAACCTCCTTTATCCCCTCCCTCCAACCTTTCCTAGGCCGACCCCTACCCCGCCTTCGAAGTCATTCTATTTCCTTCCATCCTCTCTACATGACATGTCTGGATAATAGTTTTGGTAATCAAACCATACCACGGGTGGGGTTCGAACCCGTGGGGGTGGAAACATTTCGACGTGTTTCCTTACACCTGTTGTCATGTTCACCTAGCAGCAAATAGGTACCTGGGTGTTAGTCGACTGGTGTGAGTCGCATCCTGGGGGACAAGATTGAAGACCCCAATAATAATAATAATAATAATAATAATAATAATAATAATAATAATAATACTTTATTGAGACATGGTACAATGATACATGGTAGACAAGAAACATAGTTATTAATGAGATGTACATGCCAAAAGCCCCTAATATGCTGTGCATTGCGGGCATAGAAATAAGACAGACAGTCCTCGATGACGCACTGACTTTCTTGGGTTATCCTGGGTGGCTATCCCTCTTGGGTTAAAAATCCGAAGAAATCTTATCTTTTATCCTTCCTCTCTACATGTCCGAATCACCTCAACAATCCCTCCTCAGCCCTCTGGATAATAGTTTTGGTAATCCCGCACCTCCTCCTTATTTCCAAACTATGAATTCTCTGCATTATATTCACACCACACATTGCCCTCAGACATGACATCTGCACTGCCTCCAGCCTTCTCCTTATTGAAACATTCACCACCCATGTTTCACATCCATATAAGAGTGTTGGTATAACTATACTCTCATACATTCTCCTATTTGCTTCCATAGACAAAGTTCTTTGTCTCCACAGACTCTTCAGTGAACCACTCACTTTTTCCCCTCATCAATTCTATGATTCACCTCATCCTTCATAGACCCATCTGCTGACATGTCCACTCCCAAATATCTGAATACATTCACCTCCTCCATACTCTCTCCCTCCAATCTGATATCCAATCTTTCGTCACCTATTTTTTGTTATCCTCATCACCTTACTCTTTCCTATATTCACTTTTAATTTTCTTCTTTTACATACCCTACCAAACTCATCCACCAACCTCTGCAACTTCTCTTCAGAATCTCCCAAAAGCACAGTGTCATCAGCAAAGAGCAACTGTGACAACTCCCACTTTGTTAGATTCCTTATCTTTTAACCCCACACCCTAGCATTCACTTCTCTTACAACTCCATCTATAAATATATGAACTACCACGGTGACATCGCACATCCCTGTCTAAGGCCTACTTTTACTGGGAAATAATCTCCCTCTCTCCTACACACTCTAACCTGAGCCTCACTATCGTAAAACCTCTTCACTGCTTTTAGTAACCTACCTCCTATAATAATAATAATATTTTTATTTCGATGCATGTTACAAGTATACACTGTTATTGGTAGTTACAATTATAAAACTGTAATGCAAGGAGAGCCACTGGCATGCCATGACATTAGGGGCAACATGTGACACACACACACACACACACACACGAAACATTTCGAAGTGTTTCCTTACACACACACACACACACACACACATACAACAGGCCTAGTGTCTAATCGACATGTGCCTAGGACAAAATGGTAACTAACACACACACACATAAACAACATGTCCAATGAAAAAGCCTTGATCAAATTGGACTTTGCCAATGCTTTCAACTCAGTCAGAAGGGATGCTGCTCTCCAAGCAGTTTCTAGGCACTTCCCTTCCCTCTATCCCTTCATAGAATCGTGTTATAATGTGGCTTCTAATCTATTGTTTGGGGACCATGAAATTGACTCTTGTGAGGGTGTGCAACAGGGGGACCCTCTCGCCCCCTTCTATTCTGTCTGGTCATCAAGGAAGTCACAGAAGAGCTCTCCAGCGAGCTCAATGTCTGGTTCTTGGATGATGGTACCCTAGCTGGCACTACAGAATCTCTCCTAGAGGACATCAGGAAAATTAAAGACACGGGAGAGAGCCTGGGTCTATCTTTAAACCCCACCAAATGTGAAATACTTTCTACCAATCGGCAGATGATCCAGAACATTAGTGCTGTTTTACCAGGGGCACGAGCCATTGATCCTGCCAACAGCACTCTCCTTGTTGCTCCTCTTGGGCCCAATGCCATCAACCTGGTCCTAGAAAAGAAAATCTCAGACCTCAGGACGATGGAAGGCAGGATGAAAGACATCGATACACATGATGCCTTCTACCTACTCACCAGGTGCCTGTCAACCCCAAAACTTACCTACTTCCTGAGATGCTCCCCAGCATGCTCACCATGCTAGAGAGTGTGTTGAATCTTTCCCTCGAAGATGGACAGTGGTTGCAAGCCTCACTTCCAGTCAGGCTTGGGGGGCTGGGAGTACGCAAATCCTCCCAGATTGCCCTACCAGCTTTCTTATCCTCTTCCATAGCATCAAATGAGTTAATAAAACAAATTCTTCCAGACAACCTCAGTGATTCAGCTGGAATACAGGACCCTAGCTACGCCAGTGCCATCACTGAATGGGAAACTCTTGCTACTCCAGCACCAAAACCTAGTGCAGAACTGGCCTACAAACAGTCAAGTTGGGATGGCCCTATCACTGAAAAGATGCTTGCCAACATGCTTAGGACTGTAACATCACACAGGGAGACTGCCCGTCTCCTGGCTGTGAGTGCACATCACTCTAGGGACTTCCTCCAAACAGTTCCCATTTCGGCAATGGGAACACGCCTCGACCCTAAGACCCTCCGTATTGCAGTGGCTCTGCGCCTTGCTGCCCCAATTCACACGGAATATACGTGTATTTGCGGTGATGCGCAAGCCGACCAATATGGTCTACATGGTCTAAACTGTTCCAAAACCAAGGGCTGGCATGCAAGACAATGAAGTCAATGACATCATAAAGAGAACCCTTGCTACAGCTGGATGCCCAGCCGAGAGAGAGCCACGATCACTAGCAGCCAACAATACCAACAACCCAGCAAACCGCCCCAATGGAATCACCATCTATCCTTGGAAGAATGGCAAGCTCTTAGCATGGGACTATACCTGTGTGTCGACACTGGCTGACACCTACATCCATCACAGTGTCGGGCGACAGGGAGGATCTGCTGACCACAGGGAGGAGTACAAGATTGGCAAGTACAGGGACATAAGTCAACAGTATCAATTTGTCCCAGTGGGATCAGAGACCTTGGGATCATGGTGAAAAAAATGCAACACGTTTCCTTAAAGAATTGGGTTCCAGACTCATCGAGACCACCAGGGACCCAAGGACAGCCACTTTCATGTTCCAGTGCCTCAGCGTGGCCATCCAGAGGGGAAATGCGTGCTGCATACTGGGCTCGCGTCCGGCTTCGGAGGAGCTGGAGGAGATTAATAATCTTTGATATATTGTACCAATGTATTCATGTTCATGTTTGTGTTTTCTGTCAATGTATTCTGTCTATTAATAAAGCACTCATATAATATATATATAGGGAGTGGTAGGAGAAGAAAATATTTAAACAGCTCCGGGGAGAACCTAGAGTTTTCCCTGAGGTACGTTTATTGTCTTCTCTGAGGATGAGGGTCCCCAGTAAAGTTCTAGAGGTATATATATATATATATATATATATATATATATATATATATATATATATATATATATATATATATATATATATATAATACACATAACCTTCCGTTAGTAATCTGAAGAAAATCTTCATCCCATAATTTTTAGAAATACAATTTGAGTGACCTGACTGGATCTCGTGCAGTTGATAGGTCTTACTTGCAACAACATCCGCTAAAATAAAGACGAGAGTCAGAATAAGAAGAAATAACATTGACTTTCTTGGATTACCTCAGCTTCAATCAATATAATTCACCAGCAACATATAACTATAATAAAGATATTCGTATTGCAGTCATTATATACACTTCCAGTACGGTCTGTACACCTGTATGTAATTAACATAAATACAGATTATTATTATTATTAGCTCTATGAGATGTTATTGAATTATCCTTGCTTAAATCTGCATATTTTTTTACAAGAGTTTATTAAGTAAATTTATTTAGGCAGAGGTACACATAAGAACAATTACCATATATATAGTGTAAATTACCCACCAGGATAACCCAAAAATAGTCAAAGTGATTTACTTTAACTTTATTATATTTTGAAAACATTCTCTCTCAGTACTGCACTTTAATTAACTAGTGTCATTCACCCTGTTAGAAAAATTCACTTACTTTTTTAAATTACGTATCTTGTAAATTATGTATATTAATAAGACTTAATACCGTGTATTAGACTCTTAAACGATAAAAATAAAACTATGTAGTTTAAGTATAGTCTAAACTTGGCCCGAAATGGTATGCATACTATGGACCTTTATATTACTGTATGTTTCGTATATACAATAATTTAGAAATAAAGATTTGTATTTTGTATTGTATTTGACAGTGTTGCTGCGTATCCCAATCACGACAAGATATAGCACAACAATAGTGTTGCAGTGTTAGAAGGCGTCAAGGCAGGTAGACCAATGTGATGCGTATGATAGTTTGTTTACCTGAGGACTGCCAACTTCATACAACTCTACATACAACAAAGTCAATATAAAAAATCTTGCTCAACACAAATATCTTTACATTATTGCTAGCCAGAATATGAATGAGCATTCAAATCGCCACAAGATAAGCTAAATCACTAAAAGATACAGGCCAAAGGTACCCCAATGTAAATAAGTTGCTTTGACTTTTTTGGGGATTATATTAGATAATTTACACATATGTTACTATGTATGATAATTGTACTTATGTGGACCTGTACCTAAATAAACTTATTAATTCGACAAGATAGAGAGGAAGCAGCACGATAAGATAAAGCACAACAATAGTACTGCAGTCTAAGAAGGCGTACCGCTGCGTACGGTACTTTGTTTACCATGGCTGCCAGCTGCACGAGATAGAGGCAGCAGCTGCACCATAGGATAGGAAGGCAGCACAAGATAGAGAATCAGCAACACAAGATAGAGAGGCAGCAGCACAAGATAGAAAGGCAGCAGCAAGACAATATGGAGAGGCAACAGCACAAAATAAAGGCAGCAGCACGACAAGACACAGAGGCAGCAGCAGCATAACAAAATAGAGGCGCAGCAGCAGCACGAAAAGATAGACAGCAGCATGATTATAGAGGCAGCAGCAGCATGACAAGATAGAGAGGCAACATCAGCACAAGATAGAGAGGCAACACCACAAGATAGAAAGGCAGCAGCAAAACAAGATGGAGAGGCAACATCACAAAATAAAGGCAGCAGCACGACAAGACATAGAGGCAGCAGCACGACAAGACATTGAGGCAGCAGCAGCCTAACAAAATAGAGGCACAGCAGCAGCACGAAAAGATAGACGGCAGCATGACTAGAGAGGCAGCATGACTAGAGAGGCAGCAGCAGCATGACTAGAGGCAGAAGCAGCATGACTAGAGGCAGCAGCAGCACAAGATAGAGGCAGCAGCAACACGACAAGAGGCAGCAGCATGACAAGATAGAGGCAGCAGCAGCACGACAAGATAGAGGCAACAGCAGCACGACAAGATAGAGGCAACAGCAGCACAAAATAGAGGAAGCAGCACAGATTTAGATTTTGCCACCGAAGTGGCTAGTTTATTGTGCACCCCATATCCATCCTGTGGACGGTAGCGCAAGAGCATGGATACACAAAAGGCCTAGGCACTAGGCCCCAAGGTTAACAATTGTACATTTGGGTTTATATCTACATTTCAATTATCTGTTACAAGCAGGTATCTTATTTCATGAATAAGATATCTTGACATGTCACATAGGTTATTATATTGTCTATCTCTATATTCCTCAATAAGTGCACAATTAAGCACATAGTGTTCACGACAGTGACCATATGCCTGATCACAAAATAGAGGAAGCAGCACAAAATAGAGGAAGCAGCACAAGATAGAGGCAGCAGCAGCAAGACAAGATAGAGAGGCAGCAGCAGCTAGACAAGATAGAGAGGCAACAACACAAAATAAAGGCAGCAGCACGACAAGACATAGAGGCAGCAGCACGACAAGACATTGAGGCAGCAGCAGCATAACAAAATAGAGGCGCAGCAGCAGCACGAAAAGATAGACGGCAGCATGACTAGAGAGGCAGCAGCAGCATGACTAGAGAGGCAGAAGCAGCATGTCTAGAGAGGCAGAAGCAGCATGTCTAGAGAGGCAGCAGCAACGACTAGAGAGGCAGCAGCAACACGACAAGAGGCAGCAGCATGACAAGATAGAGGCAGCAGCAGCACGACAAGATAGAGGCAACAGCAGCACAAAATAGAGGAAGCAGCACAAGATAGAGGCAGCAGCAGCAAGACAAGATAGAGAGGCAACATCACAAAATAAAGGCAGCAGCACGACAAGACATTGAGACAGCATCAGCATAACAAAATAGAGGTGCAGCAGCAGCACGAAAAGATAAGGGCAACAGCACGAAAAGATAGACAGAAGCATGATTAGAGAGGCAGCAGCAGCATGACAAGATAGAGGCAACATCAGCACAAGATAGAGAGGAAGCAGCACAAGATAGGCAGCAGCATAAGATAGAGGCAGCAGCAGCATGACAAGATAGAGGCAGCAGCAGCAGCACGACAAGATAGAGGCAGCAGCAGCAGCACGACAAGATAGAGGCAGCAGCAGCACGACAAGATAGAGGCAGCAGCAGCACGACAAGATAGAGGCAACAGCAGCACGACAAGATAGAGGCAGCAGCAGCACAAGATAGAGGCAGCAGCAGCACAAGATAGAGGCAGCAGCAGCACAATATAGAGGCAACAGCAGCACGACAAGATAGAGACAGCAGCAGCACGACAAGATAGAGACAGCAGCAGCACGACAAAATAGATGCAACAGCACAAGATAGAGGCAGCAGCAGCACGAAAAGATAAGAGGCAGCAGCAACATGACAAGATAGATGCAGCAGCAACATGACAAGATAGAGGCAGCATTAGCACGACAGAAGGCAGCATTAGCACGACAGGATGCAGCATTAGCACGACAGGAGGCAACATTAGCACGACAGGAGGCAGCATTAGCACAAGAGGCAGCAGCAGCATGACAAGAGGCAACAGTAGCATGACAAGAGGCAACAGCAGCATGAAAAGAGGCAGCAGCACGACAAGAAGGCAGCAGTAGCATGAAAAGAGGCAGCAGCAGCACGACAAGATAAAGCACAACAAGACCACTGCAGTGTATGAAGTCGTACATCAACGTACGGTAATATGTTTACCACAGTGGCTGCCAGCTACACAAAACCGCCACTGAGGGAACCAAGTTTTATATAGCACTCTGCGGGCGGCCACACTCACCACTGAGGAATTTTAGGTATGACTCACGGTCCTCCTCCCCCTCTTTTTGGGTTCATTTCCAGTGTGAATCACCATACATATTTATTGTAAAGCTGTGAGAAGATGGTTATGAGTGTGGTGACTGTGTGGTGAGGCGATAGTGACATCCTGCGTCATTGTCACTTCACGGGTGCCGGTGTAACTAAGTTTATTTAGGTAATGGTACACATAAATACAATTATCATACGTAGTGTAAATTACTTTGTCTGACCAAGAAATGTCAGGCAAAGTGACTTGTTTCAATTGGGGTCATTGTATTTACATTGGGGTCCTTGTATTTCCAAGGGGGTTCTTATATTTACATTGGGGTCCATGTATTTCCATTGAGGTTCCAGTACGTATTTCCACTGGGGTTCTTATATTTACAGGGGGGTTCCTTGTATTTCCACTGAGGTTCTTATATTTCCAGTGGGTTCCTTATATTTCTATTGGGGTCCTTGTATTTCCAGTGGGGTCCTTGTATTTCCATTATGGACCTTGTATTTTCATTGGGTCCTAGTATTTCCATTGGGATCCTTGTATTTCCATTGTGGTCCTTGTATTTCCACTGGGGTCCTTGTATTTCCATTGTGGCCCCTGTATTTCCACTGGGGTCCTTGTGGTGCTGGTGCTGATGAAGGGCTCTTGATCCAAGGAATTAAAGCTATTTTGTTTCTTTTGATTGAACCTCATTACCCCCTCAATCCCCAGATGCTGTATTGCCCTTGCTGTATTGCTTCCCAAATGGAAGTACAGTGGACCCCCGGAAATCGAACATTCTTCGTTCCAGAATGCTGTTCAAGTGTTGTTACCTAATGAATTTATTCCCATAAGGAATAATGTAAATTAGATTAGTCCATTTCAGACCCCCAAAAATACACTTACAAAAGCACTTCAATAATAAACTTACATAATAGGTCGAGTTGGGAGGCATTCGATTTCCGGGGTCCACTATAATTAAGTTTATTTAGGTACAAGTATACATAAATACAGTAACACAAATTACACATAGTAACATATGTATAAATTACCCACCAGGATAACTCAAAAAAGTCAGACAGAATGACTTACTTCCATTGGGGTCCTTGTACATTGGGGAAATAAGTCACTGACTTTTTTTTGAGTTATCCTGGTTGGAATTTTATACATATGTTAAACTATGCAATAAGAGCACAGTAAACAGGTGATATCACAATATGCAAAATGACCACCTTGAAAAAATTTTAAAATTCCAAGTGTTTTCATGATTTCTCACATTGTGAGAAATCACAAAAGCTCTTGGAATTTCACTATTTTTTCACTGTGGTTATTTTGCCTTTGTTAAACTATATACGTACTATAATAATTGTACTTATGTGTACCTGTACCTAAATATACTTACTTTCTTCCCTAACATAATAATTCAGACAAGTGTGGATGTTATGAGGTGAGATAATGGTAACCTTTCTAAGGTGACAGCCTAAGTATATACAAGAAAGAAAATTGGTAGGAAGTGTTCCTGGTTTGTTGAAACTAGAAAAAAAACTATGTATCTTCAGGGAGTAATGTCATCTAAAATATTAATTAAGATATAGAAACTTAACATTAGTCCTGGAATAATGGAGTGATGGTGTGTTCAACTCATAACCTAAGGACCTAGGTTCAATCCTATGCAAGGTGAGGCATATGGGCAAATCTCCTAACATCTGCTGCTTCTGTTCACCTAGAAGTAAAAAAGTACCCCAAAGGACCCCAATGGAAATATGTAAGTCACTCTGACTTTTTTGGGTTATCCTAGGTTCTCTACACATATGCTGCTATGTATGATAATCTATGTAACTGTATTTGTGTATACCTGAATAAACTTACTTACTTACTAGGGTGTTAGGTGACTGTTATGAGTCACATCCTTGGGAGGGACCTGAGGACCCCAATATAAATAAGCTGAATTGATTGACTTTCTAAAGAATAATAATAATAAATAATAATGTATTTATTTCTTTTCTGCAGTACACAGATAATGTAGTTTACATGTAATATTGTTAAGCACAAGAGAAAGCCACTATCATGCAGTACATTTTGGGCAGACTAATGCTAGTGCTTAAAGACTACTTAAGAACTAGACATGGGTTTTTAAGTAGGAGTTTTATAAATGTACAAAAAAGGGAGGTAGCTAAATGAACAGTAGTATCCTGGGCTGTTAGCCCTTCATGATTCATAATCCAGATAGAATCTTCTAGGCATATTGTAATGCTTCTCAAAAAAAAAATCATGACCACAACATACCATATTTATTGTAAATATTTTTTTTCCAGATGCAGGCGTTTGGATGGAAAAGAAAGAAGTCTGGGTTATCCAAACCTCGACCTGCTGTCTTCTCTGGCGACAATGCTGAAAGTAAAGACGATACTAAGGATCCTGATGTTGACTGGTTGACAGCAACAAAACGGTCCAAGGTATAACTTTTATATGATTGTAGTTTATTGTAAAATACAACAAAATAATATTTATTTACACAATCTACATGTGATTTTAGAAACAGTACAGCATTATAAATTTGTACAATGCTTCCAGTGGAAATAGAAGTGTTCACCAAGCAGTAAATAGATCAATGAAGTAGTTCTTGAATTAAAAAAAAGTAAATAGACACCTTGCAGTTACTCAGGTATTATAGGTTACATCCTGGGCAAGGGTCTGAGGATAACAATGTAAATAAGTCACACTCCTTGCCTTTCTTAGGGTATTATTCCTCCAGGAATTATGCCGATTTAATCTAGGGTAATGCACAAAGTTAAAACAGTATGAATCACTTTCACTTGGGTCTTTTGTTGTTTATCTGTTTATAATAAAATATTCGATATGTAACTTCAGATTTCATTACTTAATTCTTCTCATATATTGTGGCATTCAGTCTTATAATAAAATGCAGATTGATAAATTAGACACATGTGCAAAAGACACCCAAGTGTTGCACATGTGTCTAATTTATCAACTTGTCAGTTCTCTGAACTATTTATCTACAAAATGCAGGTTGTTTACTTTTTATAGTAATATCCTCTACATCAGTATTATTATTACTATAATTATTATTATTATTATTTGAAGTGCTAAACCCGTGTAGATCATTCTGCATCATAAGGAGATGTGGAGGCTGCATCTGTAGAAGTGTGCTCTTATTTTTGTTCTGCCACTTGTTTTTATTTATTATGTAGCAGTTTTTGAACTGTAGTATGCCTCTCGCTAGATAGTGATGGAGTAAGTGATGATGAAAGTGTTTCTTCTTTTTCGGGTCACCCTGCGTCAGTAGGAAATGGCTAATGTGTTAAAAGAATTAATGTTGAATATATTTTAGTGTTGCTGTCAACATTAGTCATCGTGCAGGTGCTTGGTGTTGATATGTGCAGAATTAACACCTAAATCTTAGCGCTGAATGACCCACACAGGTTTAAAGCTCCTTTTTCATAAATGTAATTCAGTAAAATGGTAATAATAATAATGACAGAGCATTACCTTCAGGGAGGCTAAAACAGGTATCCTAAATTCATTATTTTGTTTCTCTTTATTTCATAATTTTTGCATAAACTAACTGTAACTATAGTCAATAAAATATAGACTTTATAGTGAAATAATATGTTTGTTGTACTAATTCTACTCTGCTTTTTAAACAGGGTTTTACTGTGGAAGTGGATTTTGCTGTCCACGTTTATAGTTGAAGACTGAGACGCTTGAGCAACATTTGGGAATCTTTATTGAGGAAATGTTTCACCAGCCAGTGACTTCCTCAGTCCAATGCAGAGAAGAACGGTGAAAGATGAGGAGGAGTTTGATATAATCAGTCCCTCAGCCTGGACACACTGACTCCAAGCAGAGGGACTGATTACCTCATTTTCCTCCTCATCTTCTACCGTTCCTCTCTATATTGTACTGAAGAAGCCACTGGCTGGTGAAATTTTCCTCAGTAAGGATTCCCAAATTTTGCACAAGTGTCTTATTCTTCAACTTGTGGATTTTCTAATTCATTACATCACAAGATTTTAGTGTTGAAAGACTCCATATGTTAGTACAATAGTCTACTATTTTCATAATAATCTTGAATTGTGAAGATAAATAATGTATCTACAGTGATCAACATTTATTGAGCTGACCCGCAACAAATATTTTGAATTGGATTTGTTTTCCTCTGACCACCACATCTTTTACACTGGCTTATTCAGATTTTAATCACATGTTGATATACTTGGTGTAGCTTTTGGTCAATTGATCGAGGCCTTTCCTTGGCTTTATTAGGTCATTAAAGCTAATAATATGCCTTAATATGCACATACTTAAAACCAGCTAACAAAATTTTCTTATTCACTGTTGTTCAGATACAGTAATAGAGCACAGGCACTGATCACTTAGTAAGCAACACATACTGCAACACAAGCAGTAAATGTTTTAAAAATGGGGAACCCGGCTTGCACATTAACCCACGAACTAAAGGTAAGAACGGAGCTGTTATAGCACGCTTGCCAATGTTAGAAGTGGCTGCTGCAAGACAAGATCTGTATGGCCCATACGGGTTTAGCGCTTGGTTTTAATATGTACTATAATAATAGCAATAATAATTCAAGACAAGATGCCAGTGTTGTGTTGAGGCTACAAGATGCAGATATGTGATTTTTCCAGTATTTGCCAAAACTCTTTTTCTTTTTTTTTCATTTGTGTGTTTAGCTGCCCAGGCACGATTGAGTGATGGAGCAAGTGTGTTCTTAGCAATCTAATACACCCATTTGTCTATCATTGGATTTGCATGATTTACAAGGAACGGCCTGGTCGCCCTAAAAAATGGAATTTTGGCAAAAACCAAAATAATCACGTGCCAGAAGACAAGATGCCAGTGTTGTGTTGTAGCTTTGCAGAAGGAAGACTAATACAAAATGTATATAATATGCAGTTTTAGCTATAGAATGCTCCAGGATTGATATTATTTTCAAGATCACCATAATATTTGCCCTCTCCAGAGGAAACCAAGGAAATATAGTTACTTAGTATACAAATTCTTAGACTAGGCAAATTATTTTATAATGCTTAACACTTCACAAATGGGCAAAATTATTTACAAACATTATCTCTCAGTCCACATCAAGATTTGAACCTACACACTCTGTATCAAAATACACAGTATGTACTTAAGCCACTGAGCCAGATCCCAGATCTGGGATCTGTCTGAGTGGCTAAAGTACTGTGTACTTTGATACAGTCATATCCAGATTATACCTGGAGGATGTTCCGGGGGTCAACAGCCCCACGGCCCGATCCATGACCAGGCCTCATGGTGGATCATGGCCTGATCAACCAGGCTGTTACTGTTGATCGCACACAAACTGATGTACAAACCACAGCCTGGCTGGTCAGGTACTGGCTTTAGATGCCTGTCCAGCTCCCTCTTGAAGACAGCCAGGGGTCTATTAGTAATCCCCCTTATGTATGTTGGGAGGCTGTTTAACAGTCTTGGGCCCCTGATACTTATTGTGTTGTCTCTTAGCATACTCATGGCACCCCTGCTTTTCATTGGGGGGATGTGTAGGTTCGAATCCTGCTATGAACTGAAAGATAATGTGTGTAAATTATTTTATAATATACATATTTTAGCAAGGTTAAGTAAGGCTACTATGTTAGATTTGGTGTAATATAAAGAATTGGCATGTCTAAAGTTTGCATAATTATGAAGAGTTGAATCCCACATAAACAGAACTAAAACACAGAAAAAATTTTACATTTTGGTCTGAGAGTCCTTAAGTAGGTCTCTGATTGGGACAGAACTATACAGACCCTTTCCACTCTTATGTTTTAGTTTCATCCATATGGGATTTACCTGCTCCATGATCAGTGTTCATGAGACTCACTGTATATCAGAACATCGCATGTCTAACTATATTTCACTGTCCTCCTTGAGGGACTAATCTTTAGGTCGTTCTTATTGCATTAGTGCATAATACCCATTCTTGAAAAATGGTGTACTTGCTGAAAACCGTGTGATTAATCTTGCTGTCTTCTGAAATTAGTTTAGCCTTTCATATAAAAATGAACACCACTGGTTTGATTTGAGTATTATACTACTAAGTATAGAGACTAATTTTTCACTGATCAGATAAACTGTTTTGCCAGCTTGTAGTGCTAACGTGCAAGCAAATGCTTAGTCACTGATATAACTCTTCTCCGAACTTGAAATATTTTCGTCAGTGTCATTTGTTTATTTTGTGTCGTAGACAATTCTGCACCGTAAGTGACATTAACTTGGCTGCGAGACAGAGGTTGTAGGACCATTTAATGGTCCATGGTGTTAGCTACCATAAATGTATCATATATACTACATGTTTACATACATATTTACATGCATACATATAACTTATCTGGTAAATATTGATAATCCTAGTAAAGAATATCCTGAAAGAAACAAGATTTAAATGTATAAGAAATCCACTAAACACCTTTTAAATGAAATATTGTCTTGATTTTTCAATTAAGAGTTTGTGCAGCGAGCAAAAAAATACTTGGAACCACGTTTAAACTGTGAATAATTAAAACTGTTCATAGGATAAGAGTTTCTTCAGGAAAATGTTGGGAAATCAAGAAGCACAAATTAGTGTGTTTGTACTGTACCATAACTGAACTCTGACCATTCTTTTTATTTCTTGAATTATTGTAATTTAGTTCCTTAACATTCTCAAGAGAATACCTTGATGCTGGTGAAGTGGTCTTGATCCAAGGACATGGAGGTACAGTACTTGCCTTGAAGCAAAGGACACTTGTATCTAGCATTTTTTTCTGGTAGGCAGTCCAAGAAGACACTCAATCATCCTTGGGTTTCTGAAGGAAAATATGTTACATATTTTGTATTTATATGCCATCTCAGTACTTTAGGTAAAGTGTGAAATTTGGGTAAGATGTGTCATTTTCCTGCCACATGGCCAAGTGCAGTGTTTCAGAAGAGCTTTTATATTTGTTTATATCTTTTCCTTTCCATGGGAAATGAAACAGAATTCTTCCTCCGTAAGCCATGCGTGTCGTAAGAGGCGATTAAACTGCCAGGAACAAGGGGCTAGTAACCCCTTCTTCTGTATGAATTACTAAATTTAAAAAGATAAACTTACGTTTTTCTTTTTAGAACACCCTCCCTCAGTGGGATATGGCCGGTTTGATGAAAAAAAAAATCTGTCCCTGGGTTTAGCGCTTAATTCTGATTATATTATTACATATTATTATTATATCTTTCCCTTGTGGTATAGTATTTATTCCTGTTACTTTCTCTGAAATACCTTCTTGGATAATTTCTTATGGATGCTTAAGCTTATTGTCACCCACCATGTAGCTTGATTACATTTCAGGTGTTGCAATTAGAGGACGTCAAGACGAAGGCTCGGAGACTCAGCAACGAGGGAGTAACACTTGCCGAGGCGAGCGCTGGTGGGCAGCCATTGGCAGGTGGAACGCTGCACTGGCCCTTACACCAGACGATCACACCATCCATGAGATGATGTCACAAGCTTATATACAAGTGAGTGAATCATCCTTGACCATTATCAAATCTTGAGTACGGTAAATTAGCAATGGTCCAGGATAGACCAAATTCTCGTCTGAACTTTACTATTTAAATTGAGTGTTAAATGAAAATTGTTAAAGCTATGGTACTGTGATTTTTATTCTTCAAAAGTAAGATAATTTAGGCACAGATACACATAAGTACAATTATTATACATAGTGTAAATTATCTAGGATAACCCAAAAAAATCAAAGTGACTTATTTCCATTGGGGTCCTTGTAGTGAGAAAGGTTAATTTCAGTTGCTAAGGTATTGCTTGTCAAACATCTTTAATACAGACTTGTCTTATCAGTATTATAAATTTTATAAACTTGTTTGTTTCCACGAATACATTGGTTTAAAAAGACATGCATAAGCTGGAAGACCAGGCAGGTATAACAGGGAAGGCACTGCAGTGGATCAGGAAATACCTGTCGGGAAGACATCAGCGAGTCATGGTACGTGACGAGGTGTCAGAGTGGGCGCCTGTGACGAGTGGGGTTCCACAGGGGTCAGTCCTAGGACCAGTGCTGTTTCTGGTGTATGTGAACAACATGACGGAAGGAATAGACTCTGAAGTGTCCCTGTTTGCAGATGATGTGAAGCTTATGAGAAGAATTCAATCGAAGGAGGGCCAGGCGGAACTACAAAGCGATCTGGACAGGTTGCAGGCCTGGTCCGGAAACTGCCTCCTGGAGTTCAACCCCACCAAGTGCAAAGTCATGAAGATTGGGGAAGGGCAAAGAAGACCGCAGACGGAGTACAGTCTAGGGGGCCAGAGACTACAAACCTCACTCAAGGAAAAGGATTTTGGGGTGAGTATAACACCGGACACATCTCCTGAGGCGCACATCAACCAAATAACTGCTGCAGCATATGGGCACCAAGCAAACCTAAGAGTAGCATTCCAACATCTCAATAAGGAATCGTTCAGGACCCTGTACACCGTGTATGTCAGGCCTATATTGGAGTATGCAGCACCAGTTTGGAACCCACACCTAGCCAATCATGTAAGGAAATTAGAGAAGTGCAAAGATTTGCAACAAGACTAGTCCCAGAGTTAGGGGGTTAAAGGAAATCGACCTGATGACACTGGAGGACATGAGAGATAGGGGTGATAGGATAATGACATATAAAATACTGAGAGGAATTGACAAGGTGGACAGAGACAGGATGTTCCAGAGATGGGACACAGCAACAAAGGGTCACAATTGAAAGTTGAAGATGTAAATGAATCACAGGGATGTTAGGAAGTATTTCTTCAGTCACAGAGTTGCCTGTCCAGTGCCAAGCAGGCACTGGACAGGCACCTAAAGTCAGTACCTGACCAGCCGGGCTGTGGTTCGTACATCAGACTGCGTGCGGCCAGCAGTAACAGCCTGGTTGATCAGGCTCTGATCCACCATGAGGCCTGGTCACAGACCAGGCCGCAAGGGCATTGACCCCCAGAACTCTCTCCAGGTAAACTCCAGGTAATGGAGGCAGGATTCCAGGTAAACAGTACTATACCTGGAGTTTACCTGGAGAGAATTCCAGGGGTCAATGCCCCTGCGGCCCAGTCTGTGACCAGGCCTCATGTTGGACCAGAGCCTGATCAACCAGGTTGTTACTGCTGGTCGCACGCAGTCCAACGTACGAACCACAGCTTGGCTGGTCAGGTACCAACTTTAGGTGCCTGTCCAGTGCCTGCTTGAAGACAGCAAGGGGTTTGTTGGTAATCCCCCTGATGTATGCTGGGAGGCAGTTGAACAATCTTGGGCCCCTGACACTTATTGTGTTGTCCCTCAACGTGCTAGTGGCACCCCTGCTTTTCATTGGGGGGATGTTACATCGCCTGCCGAGTCTTTTGCTTTCGTAGGGAGTGATTCTCGTGTGCAATTTTGGTACTAATCCCTCGAGAATTTTCCACGTGTATATAATAATGTATCTCTCCCGCCTGCGTTCTAGAGAGTACAGGTTTAGGAACTTCAAGCGTTCCCAGTAATTGAGGTGGTTTATCACAGTTATGCATGCCGTGAAGGCTCTCTGCACATTTTCAAGGTCAGCAATTTCACCCGCCTTGAAAGATGCAGTTAGTGTGCAGCAATATTCCAGCCTAGATTGAACAAGCGATCTGTAAAGTGTCAACATGGGCTTGGCATCCCTGGTTTTGAAGGTTCTCATTATCCATCCTGTCATTTTTCTAGCAGATGCAATTGCTACGGTGTTATGGTCCTTGAAGGTGAGATCCTCTGACATGATCACTCCCAGGTCTTTAACATTAGTTTTTCGCTCTATTGTGTGGTTGGAATTAGTTTTGTACTCCGATGAGATTTTAATTTCTTCACATTTTCCGTATCTGAGTACGTAATTGAAATTTCTCATCATTGAACTTCATATTGTTTTCTGCAGCTCATTTAAAGATTTGGGTTATGTCTGCTTGGAGTCTTGCAGTGTCTTCAACGGTGGACACTGTCATACAGATTCGGGTGTCATCTGCAAAGGAAGACACGGCACTGTGGCTTATATCCCTGTCTATGTCCGATATAAGGATGAGGAACAGGATGGGAGCTAGTACTGTGCCTTGTGGAACAGAGCTTTTCACAGTAGCTGCCTCAGACTTTACTCTGTTGACTACTACTCTTTGTGTTCTACTTGTTAGGAAATTATAGATCCATCTACCAACTTTTCCTGTTATTCCTTTATCACGCATTTTGTGTGCTATTACACCATGGTCACACTTGTCAATGGCTTTTGCAAAGTCTGTGTATATAACATCTGCATTCTGTTTGTCTTCTAGAGCATCCAGGACCTTGTCGTAGTGGTCCAGTAGTTGGGACAGACAGGAGCGACCTGCTCTAAACCCATGCTGCCCTGGGTTGTGCAATTGATGGGTATCAAGATGAGTGGCGATCTTGCTTCTTAGAACCCTTTCAAAGATTTTTATGATATGGGACGTTAGCTATTGGTCTGTAGTTCTTTGCTTTTTGCTTTACTGCCCCCTTTGTGGAGTGGGGCTATGTCTGTTGTTTTTAGTAACTGCGGGACGACCCCAGTGTCCATGCTCCCTCTCCATAGGATGTTAAAAGCAGTTCTTGATGAACACTGAGTTCCATGAGTCTGGGCCTGGAGCGGAGTGCATGGACATGTCATTTATTGCCTTTTCAAAGTCATTTGGCATCAGGGTGATGTCAGATAGGCATGCGTCTGTTAAGTTCTGTGGCACACTCATAAAAAATTCATTTAGGTCTTCGATTTTCAGTCTGGTTAGCGGCTCGCTAAAAACTGAGTCATACTGGGACTTAAGTAACTCACTCATTTCCTTGCTGTCATCTGTGTACGACCCATCCCGTTTAAGTAGGGGCCCAATACTGGTTGTGTTCTCGACTTTGATTTTGCATAAGAAAAGAAATACTTTGGGTTTCTTTCAATTTCATTTATTGCTTTTAGTTCTTCCCGCGTTTCTTGCTTCCTGTAAGATTTCTTTAGTTTTAATTCGATGTTTGCTATTTCTCTGACTAGTGTCTCCCTTCGTATTTCAGATATATTGATTGTGATACAGTGGACCCTCGGAAATCGAACAGCTCGGTAATCGAACAAATCGGAAATAGAACAACAAATTCGATTTTGGTAATCAAACACATTCCGCTAATCGAACAAGTGCGTACCAGACCTGTCTGCCCAGGCATCGTGAGTCAGTCTAGCTTTGTTTATCCTCCAGTGAACATTACCCTGCTTGCTCTTCCAAACATTTCACAATTAATTAATTGTGTTTGGAGCTTGTTCATTGGGTGAGGCAGTGTTAGAGGCAGTGGTGGTGAGAGGCAGTGGTGATGAGAGGTAGTGGTGATGAGAGGCAGTGGTGATGAGAGGCAGTGGTGGTGAGAGGCAGTAGTGATGAGAGGCAGTGGTGGTGAGAGGCAGTGGTGGTGAGAGGCAGTGGTGGTGAGAGGCAGTGGTGGTGAGAGGCAGTGGTGATGAGACAGTGGTGGTGAGAGGCAGTGGTGGTGAGAGGCAGTGGTGGTGAGAGGCAGTGGTGATGAGAGGCAGTGGTGGTGAGAGGCAGTGGTGATGAGAGGCAGTGGTGATGAGAGGCAGTGGTGGTGAGAGGCATTGGTGGTGAGAGGCAGTGGTAGTGAGAGGCAGTGGTGGTGAGAGGCAGTGGTGGCGAAAGGCAGTTGTGATGAGAGGCAATGGTGGCGAGAGGCAGTGGTGATGAGAGGCAGTGGTGATGAGAGGCAGTGGTGGTAAGAGGCAGTCTTAATGTAGAGTGAGAGGTGAGTAAACAAGATTAAATGAATAAACGAGAGAGAATGAGAGTGTAGAAGTTTCGCGAGTTTTGTAAACAAACCAGTTGTTGTTGCTGTTACCAACCTGGACAGGAATGAATTCTGTTCACTCCGTGTAGCCGACTAGAAAGAAGTGATCTAATGCAGTTAGCATTACAAACTCCGTTTTCTCTTATACTAACACGTCTGAAGGAGGAAAGAATGGGAAGATGTTTTCATAGCTGGACCAAGTATGCCCGCCACCACATTCGTAATGACATACATATTTTATTTATTCTAGCGTGTATATCAGATTTTTATGTTATTTATATTGTTTATTATGTCATATTATATGAATTGTGAAAGATAAATAAGCTGTTGAGTTGATAATAGCATCATAGTGAAGTACTATTTTGTCATGCCTCCTGATAGCAGGAACGGATTAATTGTATTTCCATTATTTCTTATGGGAAATATTGATTCGATTTTCGAACATTTCGAGTTAAGAACAAGTTCCTGGAACGGATTATGTTCGATTTCCGAGGTCCACTGTATTTCGACTTTATGATAATATGAAAATTGAAATATCGTAAGTCTGATCATTTTAAAGCGAGGAACATCTGTATTTTCACCTTAACTAATTTTTACAGGTGGGTGAGGTGTTTCCTGCTCTAAGATCAGCAGAAGAAGCTGTGAGACTCTCACAGAACTGGTGGGTAGGCTTGCAGACACTGGGAAGAGCACAGCTGGGCTTAGGTGAAGTTGCTGCAGCTGTCAAGACCTTTTCTAGAGCTGTCCACATTCGTCCTGACCAGCAGGAGCTGTGGCGTGAAGATCTGCAGGTAAGGGGTTGGTGAAGGGTTCTTAATTAAAGGAAATGGAGCTACACAATCCTTTCTTGGATCAAATCTGACTTCCTCCCGTCTGTACAGGTATTCAGCGTACCTCCACTGCTATGTTACCATTACAAGTTTACTTTGATTAAGTAAACATCTACAGTATAATTTAAGGTTGTAAGGTGTATTACAGGATGTAATACAGGATAAACAAACTGTCAAACAGTTTATTGCATTCCAGAAATTAACAGCAGCAGAATTACCTTATCATTTACATACAGTGGAACCTCGGTTTTCATTTGCCCTGGTTTTCGTCAAATTCGGTTTTCAACAATTTTTTTTTGTCAAAATTTTGTCCCAGTTTTCGTTCATCGCCTCGGTTTTTGTCAGTCCGCCGTACCGAACGTGTCCACCTGCCCGTGCCCACACAAAGCATCCCACGCATTCTGAGTCAGTCTGGCTTTGTTTCTTGTCGAATGAGCATTACCCTGCTCGTTCATCCGAAACATTTCGTAATAATCCATTGTTTTTTGTGCTTGTTTATTGAGTGCGACTGCTAAATAAGCCACCATGGGGCCAAAGAAAGTACCTAGTGCCAGCCTTTTGATAAAAAAGGCGAGAAACGCGATAGAATTGTGTCTTTGGGGAAGTCCATGGGGTTGGATGTGAGTGGCCAGGATGTGGAAGAGTTGGTGGATGACCACAGGGAAGAGCTGCAACACCTTTAATTGGAACAGCAACAGATCACAGCTAAGGAAATTGCTTCAGAGGAGGAGGAAGAGAGAGGGGAGAATGCGCCTTCTTCAGTGATTAAGGACATGTGTGCAAAGTGGAGTGAGTTGCAAAGTTTTGTGGAGAAATATCACCCTAACAAAGCTGTTGCAAGCCGTGTCTGCAACATGTTCAGTGACAATGCCTTGTCCCATTTTAGGCAAATCTTAAAGAGACGCCAGAAACAGACCTCTCTGGACAGATTTTTTGTGCGACAGGGGTCCAGTGCCAGTAAAAGACAAAGAAGGGATGTAACCCTGGATAGGGACTTGATACCTGAAGTCCTTATGGAGGGGGATTTCCCTTCCAACCAATAACCTCTCCTCCTCCCTCTCCCCTCCTCACATCTTCCATATGCCAACAAGAGTCTTCAACAAAGGTAAAAGTGATATTAAATGTTCATTTATCCATTTCATTAGTCCTTTATATTTATTTCTCATTGTTTTCTGTATGTAAAACTATATAGTTATTCTCTATAAAATGTATTTTTTGTTAATACTTTTGGGTGTTTGGAATGGATTAATTGGATTTACATTATTTCTTATGGGAAATATTGCTTCAGTTTTCGTCGAATTAATGATGAAAACTGAGGTTCCAATGTATACAAAAAGCTTTGTAAGCTTTATTTATGCATCTTATAATTAATTCTACCTCTTTACTAAACAGTGGGCTGTTGGTCTTCTGAAGAAGTATAAAGAAATTGAAGCAGAAAGAGAGAAGTTGAAGGCTGCAGCAAAAGAGAGTGGAGCAACAATTACAGAGCTTCCTCTGCCATCCATTGAGGGATCCATCAGGGAAAAATCTATTCAACTGTATCAGCTTCAGAAGCAACGAGAGGCAGCTGCGTCGGGAGATCCAACAATTCTTGAGAGAGGAAAGAATATCGATTTGTCGAAGATGGTGAGGATGAGAGTGACTTAAATCTGTAAGCTCCAGTCTCCTTAGCAAGAGAGGCATGGAATTTTGGCCGTAATTTTGATAGGGTTACGGGGCCTAAGAGGAATATTAAAAAATTATGATGTGAATATCGGAGCTTGGATTGTTACGTGTGCACTGAGACCCATTTACCTTCCCATACTCCAGGTATCTATTCAGTATATATACACTTCTCCAAGTTTGCAACCTACTTAAGACTGGTGTGTGTATTATTGCTACATAAAACATTGCCTAACTTGAGTATGTTATACTGATAGTTAGCATAAATGTGTGGTTAGGAGTGACAACCCATTAATATGTGACCCATGGATGCAAAACGTGCTGGAACAAAGAAGTTTTCAAGATCTAACTGCAAAAAGTGCCAGATCAGCCAGACTATGTAGGCCTCTGGGCTGCTGTTAGCAACAGCCTGGTTTGCCAGATTGTTGTGAAGAAAAGACACATTGCACACCAAGTTTTTTAGGATAAATGTTCACTGTTTAGCTCTATCAAATCATACAATGACTTGATAAAGCTCTACGCAGAGCAAAACTTTGTCCCAATAAAGCTTTGTATAGCAGTGTATCTTTTCAGCAGTAGACCATTGGGATCCAGCTCACCAGGCTGTACCTGCACTCTGCTCTCTGGCTGGCCTTTAAGAGTACAAGTGCTCCTCAACTTACGATGGGGTTACGTTCCAACGAACCCATCATAATTTGAAAATATCGTAAGTCGAACATGAAATGCTAAATAAGTAAACAAATAACTACTGTCACTGAATAAGTAAATAAACAAATAATTACTGTAACTAAATATCAGTATTGAAAAGTAAATAAGTGACTACAAGTTATGGGCTTGCCACCTTCATGCTGGGTAATTATCTGTTTCATCTCCAAAGTAATTGCTTTTGCACCATCGTAGTCGAAATATGGTAAGTCAAGGAGCACCTGCACAGTGTATTATCTCGGGGAGACCTCTCACAGGTCTGACTGAAGCTGTGCCTTCAACAAATGCCAAAAAACATATATAATGTACGTATTCTCATTTAATATTTCTTATATTATGTTGTTACAATAGCAACTTTTGTTTTAATATAACTATACACATAGTTAAATAAATCTTCTTTGTAAATCATTGATTATAAGAAGAGTTAGGTATGCTAGAGGAAAATAACTGTTATCAATAACATTGATAACAGTTACTCCTGAGATTATAAAAAAAGGTTATATGTGCTGGGCAATACCTATATGTGTCAGTTTTTGCTTTATTTCACAGAATAACAAATAATTTATGTATTTTGTGCAGCATTAAACTTTGAGGAAGATACACATACAAGTTCCTCTGCTTATATTTCATAATTTACACAAATGCTCTTTTTCATTTGAAGAGGAAAATAAAAATCTAAGATTTGTGTATAAAAATAATGTCATAATTATGGGACAATGTAATAATGTGCTTAATAATATTTGTACATACGTATCTCATATTACTCTTAGTTATTACTTCTGTGTAATCTATTATTATTGAGAAATTTCTATTTATTAATTATTTTCAATATTGACTATTTCTAACATTAAATTTCTATATAGTGACAAACTAGAAATGTAAAACACAAATGGTAGATGTTTCTCCCTATGTTCGGTTATACATAGTTCCTACAAATTCACAGGCTACTTTCCTAGAGGTCTCTGAAAACTAAAAATTTTCATTTATACAAAATTAAACAAGTATAAAAAAATTCCTTTTGGTTTTGGGCTCTTTTTGTGCTTTAAAAACCATATCTCTCTAATACAAAAGAAAGCCACTAGCAAGCTGTGCATCCATATAAAAGTGTCAGCACAACTGTACTCTGGTACATCCATTGACAATATTTTTCTTTACAAATTCCTCAACACTTCTTGCAACCTTCTTTACCACATCTACCCTGTGATGGACACTATCCTTCATGGACCAATCTACAGATACATCCACTCCCAAGTAACTAAATATATTCAGTTCCGTCATTCTCCTTCGTTCCAAGCTGACCTTTAGTCTTTCATTCCTTATACCAGGGAAAACAAAAGGGTACAGTACCATGACTGGAACAATACACAAATAACCCACACATAGGAGAAAGAAACTTATGACGATGTTTCAGTTTGACTTGAACCAGTTAATGGACCAAGTCAGACTGAAATGTTGTCATAAGTTTCTTTCTCCTACATGAGGGTTGTGTATTGTACCAGAGGCATCCAATGTGTGGCCTGTGGTCAAAATGTAATCTACTTGACTGTGGTGTTCAGCAAGCTTAAGAGCTTTAGCAAAAATTTTTACCTAGTTAGCTAGCACACATGAACTATTAGGTTAGTAGTGAATAACTAACTGCCTGCTACTACTGGTCTGCAAACCAGGAGTCAGAATCAAGATGTGCCCTGACTGAATACACACCATAACTCTGGAGAAGAGTTCAAGATGTTAGATACTGTACCAGTATTCTCACTGACTCGATTAAAATTTTTGCTGCCTAATTTTAGGTGTATAACTTCTAATACAGTCGATTAAACTTTAAATTTTATTACTGCTAAAAAAATATTTATTTTTTAATAACATACTAAAATTCGTCTTTTGTTATCAATAAATTCATGCAGCTCACAAACATATAATATGGATTTATAGTTATGTGGCCCACTAGTCAACAGACACTGATGCCCCTGTCTATGCTGTACTTCCATGGCTTGGTAGGCAAAGCTCTTGCCACACACACTGAGTGTCTGTGGTTCAATCCCCGATGGGGAGAAATATTGAGAATGTTTCCTTACACCTGTTGTCCCTGTTCACCTAGCAGTAAGTAGGTACCTGAGTGTTAGCTGACTGGTGAAGGTCACATCCTGGGGGACAAGATTGAAGGACCACAATGGAAATTAGACAGCCAATCCTCGATGACGCACGACTTTTGACAGTTATCCTGAGTGGCTACCCCTCCAGGTTAAAAATCCAAACAAATCTTATCTTACCTTACTCTCTTTCAATGTTCACTTCCAAACCCTCCCAAACTCTACCAACTTCTGCTGCTTCTCTTCAGTTTTCCAACAGCTCTGTGCTGTCACTGACAAAACCAGTGTAACAGCTCCCATATTTTACAGTGATAATTCCTGCTTATCTTTTAAGACTCGACTTCTCTCTAACAGTAGCATTCCCTTCCTTTGCAACAACATCAATGATCATGATAAACAACCTTGACAACTTCACATACTCTTGTCTAAAACTCATATTTACTAGAAAGTACTGGCACTCAGTGCCACTGTGCAAGAATTATTAGGTCAGACTGACACTCGAATATAGTATTTTGTTTGCCCCTTTCAGCAAAGAGCATGCCAACTTCATTTCATGTGCCTTCTTCAAATTCAGAATTCACATTCAAATTTTTATTTCTTTTATGCAGTTCATACACAGATAATGTAGTTTACATGTAATAAAATATTGTTAAGCAGATGAAAGCCACCAGTATGCAATGCATTTCACACAAACTAATCTTAATGCTTAAAATGTACTTAAGAACTAGACATGAAAGCTAACTCTGTCTGCCCTCCCTATCTGACAGTCCCACCATAAAGGCAGATACTATGATATCTTAAATGACATCAATCTGCTACATCAACTGTGGCTTTCCCCACCACCCTTTCTTCCAGCAACTTTTCCTCATTCCCTTTGTCTCTCTCTCTCCCCCCTCCCTCTACCATCTCACCCTCGTTGTACAACAATGAATTACTTCCACTCAAAGTTTAGCACTTTCTTCGACTATAATAATAAAATATATTCTAGTGGTTACCTACACACCCTGACCTGAGCCTGGATCTCTTCATAACAACACTTTACAACTTTCAACAACTATGGCATATCTTTGCAATGCTAACTATACATTGCTTCCCTATCCACTCGGTTATATGCCTTCTCCAAATCCATCAATATAAAAACTATCTCACATGTTTATCTAAGTAGTATTCAGTATTGTGGTTGAGTGCAACATTCAATCTATACATCAATTTCTCTCTTTAAATCTACTCTGTGCTGTTGTAGATTTCCTGAATAAAGCCTATCTTATCTTATTTTATTTTATTTTCTTCCATCACTTACCAATAACAGTTCTGTCATACATTTTTCTTTGTATACAACTCTGAATGTCCCACATGGGTTTAGTGTTTTTGAATAATATTTTACCTGGTAAATTCAACAGACTTATTTCACTACGATTCTTATACTCGATTGTTTTTCTCCCATTTTCCCTTTATACGAAGAAACTACAGATAATATAGCTTCAAGGGAGGTGCCTCGATGTTTGTGAAAAGTACTTGCTCCAAAGAAATGGAGCTACCCTTGCTGGCAGTGGATCGAATCTGATTGCTTCCCATTCCCCAAGGTGCTTCATAACTCCTTATGGGTTTAGCACTTCTTCCATGAAATAAAATCACATACCATCTGCTATTCCTTGGGTACCTTCCATTTCAAAATTTCTTCATCATTTGAGGCATTTAGTAGTTCTGAGCATATCAGTGACTGTTACATACAGGCCAACCACCCCTTCCTTTTTCCTGTTCATTCTGTCGCATCCGTATAGGTTATAACCCGGGATCCATATTTCATTGTCGAGGTGATCCTTTATGTGGGTCTCCGAAAACCACGAACATTGCGTTTGACTCTGTAAGCAGTCCGTGGATGAAAGGTATTTTGTTGTTCCTTGCTTGCTTTAGACCCTGTATATTTACATTTAGGAAGCTAAAAAATTTCCACAATTCCCTCACTGGCATTAAGGCACCTCCCTCGCTGTAAAATGAGGCCCTTCTGTAAATTGTTTAATGTTATTGGGTTACCCAAGGTTAAACCTATATAATACACTATGCAAAAAAATCCACAGTAAAACTAAGAAATGAAACCTGAATGCCTTCATGTGCTGTTACCAAACAAATTTATTCCCATAAGGAATGATGTAAATTAGATTAGTCCGTTTCAGACCCCCAAAAATACACCTATAAAAGCACTTACAATAATAAACTTACATTAAAGGGCGAGCTGGGAGTGTTCGATTTCCGAGGGTCCACTGTATCTTCTGAAGATGTGTGTGTAGGCACATGAAAGCACTCAGATTTTATATCCTATTTTCACTGTGGTATTTTTGCATACTTGCAATCGCGCATTTTATTGCGATTTCCTACCATAATGTACTATATGTGTATGCCCATAACACCTGTGTGCTTTCAAGGCCATTGTAAAAAAATGTATACGTACATTGTTATTTATGTAATAAATAAAAACTAACTTACTACAATTCCAGCTTTTTTCCTCCTGCTTTCACTCTTTCATTCTTACTCCCATCCAAGGAAAACTTTACCAAGCTACATAAACTTTATAAAGCTTTCCTTCAGTTAAATGTTATGATAATAGAAAATGTTGTTTTATGTGTCCTTTTCAAGGTTATATACACTGAGAGGTGTATGTCTCTCAGTGAGTGTCTCAGTAAGTCTTTCACTGTCTCTCACTGTCATGCCTAGCACTTCCAGCTTGTCTCCTGTGATGTGACACAGGCAAAAATGCATTTGCTGTAGGTGTGCACTGAAGATCCCCAGTATTCTCAAGTGTGGAGATAAATGGTATAAAATACCGACACAGTGGAAAAATAAATACAAATATAGTATGTGAGCCTTGTTGAGTACATTTTGCCCACACAGTGGGCTTTATCAAATCACAAACAGATCTGTGACTTGACAAAGCCCACTGTGTGGGCGAAATGCTGTCAATAAAGGATCACGTTATACTACATTTGTGTCTATTTTCTATTCTCAAGTGTCCCAGACCTGTCACACACAGCATCTGTATCTGTCATTGCCAGTACTGGATGTTGGGATGACTCAGTGGAGTGATCTTCAGCTAACATTAAGAGAAGGCTTATTCATTGGTAAATAATTTAATATTAGCACTAGATGACACTGATTGGCAGAGAGAGTTAGCTGACAGCAATAATATTGACAAAGATGTCAAAACGTTTTTACATAAAACACAAAACCTCTATAACATGCATTGTCTTATCAAAACAAAGCAGATCACAGCAAAGAGACTAAACAGCCCATGGCTAACAAATAGTGTCCTCAAATCCATTGATAAAAAGCACCAACTTAAAAAACTGTTCAGATTAGGCCTGATTACTAAAGAACTGGCTAAACGATACACAACAATACTCACAAAACTAATACGAAAATCAAAGTAAATGTACAGTGGACCCCCGAGTTTCGAAAGGTTCTTACTTCGTAAACATCGTGTTTCGTAAGCTTTTTACGACTTCGAGAATCGTAAAACCGCTCGTGTTTCGTAACGTATTAGACCTGTCCGCCTGCTCCGCGCCTGCGCGGGACGCAGGACGCCTCCAGTGAAGCGTTGTTTACCATTGAGAGAACATTACCTAGTGCGCTCTTTCAAACATTCACACTACATTTGGTGTTTTTTTTGGTGCTTTAGTGATTGTCACTGTGAAATAAGTCACCATGGGTCAAAAGAAGCTTCCTAGTGGCACCCCTGTGGTAGCATTCATGGAGGGAGTGTAGCATTCATGCAGGGAGTGTAGCAGGCATGCAGGGAGTTTAGCATTCATGCAGGAGTTTGATTCTGCAGAGTTTAGCATTCATGCAGGGAGTGTAGCAGCCATGCAGGAGTTTAGCAGGTCATGCAGGGAGTGTAGCATTCATGCAGGGAGTGTAGCATTCATGCAGGGAGTGTAGCATCATGCAGGAGTTAGCATTCATGCAGGGAGTGTAGCATCTCATGCAGGGAGTGTAGCATGCAGGGTGTAGCAGGCATGCAGGTGTAGCAGGCATGCAGGGAGTGTAGCAGGCATGCAGGGAGTGTAGCAGGCATGCAGGGAGTGTAGCAGGCATGCAGGGAGTGTAGCAGGCATGCAGGGGTGTAGCAGGCATGCAGGGAGTGTGAGCAGAGGCATGCAGGGAGTGTAGCAGGCATGCAGGGAGTGTAGCAGGCATGCAGGGAGTGTAGCAGGCATGCAGGAGTGTAGCAGGCATGCAGGGAGTGTAGCAGGCATGCAGGGAGTGTAGCAGGCATGCAGGGAGTGTAGGCAGGGGTGCAGGTGCAGGGGAGGCTGCAGGTAGCAGGCATGCAGGGAGTAGTAGCAGGCATGCAGGATGAGCAGGCATGCAGGGGTAGCAGGCATGCAGGGAGTGTAGCAGGCATGCAGGGAGTGTAGCAGGCATGCAGGGAGTGTAGCAGGCATGCAGGGAGTGTAGCAGGCATGCAGGGAGTGTAGCAGGCATGCAGGGAGTGTAGCAGGCATGCAGGGAGTGTAGCAGGCATGCAGGGAGAGGCATGCAGGGTAGCAGGCATGCAGGGAGTGTAGCAGGCATGCAGGGAGTGTAGCAGGCATGCAGGGAGTGTAGCAGGCATGCAGGAGTGTAGCAGGCATGCAGGGAGTGTAGCAGGCATGGGAGGCAGGCATGCAGGGAGTGTAGCAGGCATGCAGGAGGTAGCAGGCATGCAGGAGTGAGCAGGCATGCAGGGGAGGTGCAGAGGGCAGGCATGCAGGGAGTGTAGCAGCATGCAGGAGTGTAGCATGCAGGGAGTGTAGCAGGCATGCAGGGAGTGTAGCAGGCATGCAGGGAGTGTAGCAGGCATGCAGGGAGTGTAGCAGGCATCGCAGGGAGTGGGGATTTCCCTTCGTAGAGGCTGAAGAATTCCTCCCCCAACAAGTGTTTAATTGTGATGAAACAGGCCTGTTTTGGAAGAAAATGCCCAAGAGGACCTTCATTACTCATTACTCTATCTTCCAGATGCCTGCAACTCTTCAATAAAGGTAAGTAAATGTATATATATATATTGTTTTTAATTATTTTATATGTGAATATTTTTTTGTGGAACGGATTAATTGTATTTACATTATTTCTTATGGGAAATAATGGTTCGAATTTCGAAAACTTCGTGTTAAGTACTAGCTCCTGGAACGGATTAATTACGATACTCGGGGGTCCACTGTATTACGAAAATAGATTTATTAAAATAAAAGGTGATATGAAAAGGACCTGGCAAACCCTCCAAAATTTTGGGCTCTAGAAAACTGTCTAGAAACAGAGAGATAAACTTAACTAAACCAGATGAACCTCACATACAGCCTATAGACACGGCCAACAATTTTAATGTCTTCTTCTCTACTGTAGGACCAAAGCTAGCAAGCAAAATTCCTAGCTCAAATACCCAGCCGAAAGCCTATCTCACTGACAACTACCCAAATACAGTGGACCCTTGGTTTTCGTTCATCTCCAAACTCGAACAATTATGTAAATGTATTTTTGTAAGAGCTTTTGTAAGTGTCTTTTTGGGGATCTGAAACAACTAATCTAATTTACATTTGTCCTTATGGGAAGAAATTCGTTCAGTAATGGCACTCAAAGAGCATTCTGGAATGAATTTTCAACGAAAACTGAGGGTCCACTGTACTCTATATGTAGCTCCAACTAATTCTACTGAAGTATCACTCATCATTAAAACACAAAGCAGGAGATCTAGATAACTTGCCACCATTCATAAATAAAAAAGCTGCTCATGTGCTGTCACCCATTATTGGAACACTATTTAACAAATCTGTAGAGTCCTCAACCTTCCCATCCATACTTAACCCCTGCCAGTTTTGGTTTAGACCAAAAAATAAAAAATACGAATGATACTATTATACAAATGCTTGAACTAATATATACATACAGTCCTCGATAAAATGAATATCCTCTGGGGCTCTTAATTGACCTACGGAAAGCATTTGATACAGTGGACCACAAACTCCTGCACCTAAAACTAAATACAGTGGTACCTCGAGTTACGATATTTTTTCGTTCGAGAATGCTGTTCAAGTGCCATTACCAAACGAATTTATCCCCATAAGGAATAATGTAAAATAGACTAGTCCTTTTACACCCCCAAAAATATACCTACAAAAGCATTTAAAAAAATAAACTTACATAAAAGGGGGATTTTGGGGACCATTGTAACTCGAGGTACCACTGTAATTACGACATCAGAGGACATTCCCTCGATTACCTAAAATCTTATATTAACGATACCTGGAGTGGGTTCCGGGGGTCAACACCCCTGTGGCCCAGTCTGTGACCAGGCCTCATGGTGGATCAGGGCCTGATCAACCAGGCTGTTATTGTTGGCCGCACGCAAACCGACGTACGAACTGCAGCCCGGCTGGTCAGGTACTGACTTTAGGTGCCTGTCCAGTGCATGCTTGAAAACAGCCAGGGGACTATTGATAATCCCCCTTAAGTATGCTGGTAGGCAGTTGAACAGTCTTGGGTCCCTGACACGTATTGTGTTGTCTCTTATTGTGCTAGTGGCACCCCTGCTTTTCATTGCTGGGATGTTGCATCGTCTGCCGAGTCTTTTGCTTTCATAAGGAGCGATTTTGTACTAGTCCCTCCAGGATTTTCCAAGTGTATGTAATCATGTATCTCTCCCGCCTGCATTCTAGGGAGTACAGGTTGAGAAACTTCAAGCGTTCCCAGTAATTTAGGTGTTTTATCGCAGTTATGTGTGCCGTGAAGGTTCTCTGTACATTTTCTAGGTCAGCAATTTCACCTGCCCTGAAAGGTGCTGTTAGTGTGCTGAAGAACTGGGACAGGAAATTTGCAGGACCTCAAGAATTACATGTGGATGGTGGAAGATAAGGGATACGACCATCACTTACAGGAAAATGTGCCATTAATCCTTTCATTTAGATCTCTAACTGGCCAGTGTAGGGTCTAGTTGTCAGGCAGGTGTTGTGGAGTGATCCATCTACAGTAATGGTAAGTGGTAATACGAGTTTCTTCTGTGTACCCAGCAAGCCTAATCATATTCAGTCCACAATTTTAATTTACCAGAGTAGCTGGTTTTAATATTGTAATTATTAATTTAATGTCAGGTCTAGCTCTTTTTGCAAGAGTGGTAGGGAGTGGGCTTCGAGGGAGTGACAGCTTGGCGACCTGCTGTGACTAAGTCCCACTTACCTCACCCAAATTACTTGCAGGTAATAATTCAGGTAATACCCTGTAAACCTCCTGCAGGTAATTTGCTCACATAATAATAATTTATAAAAAGAGGTGCAGCAGTGGGTGGGACCTATTATTGTAAATTTATTTAGGTACAGGTACACATAAATACTGTTACACAAATTATCATACATAGTAACGTGTGTGTAACTTACCCACCAGGATAACCCAAAAAAACTAGGACAAAGATTTGGTAATGAAGTTTTAGAACACATGGAGAGTGTCACATATAACAGTATTCAGATGTGTGTGTACTTATATGTGGTTCCAGGGGTTGAGTCACAGCTCTTGCCCCCACCTCTTAACTGGTGTGTGTGTGTGTGTATGTGTCCACACATACGCACATCCTTATGAGTACCATAAATAACTTAGTGATGTGTTACGAGGAGTTAAAACCATGTGTACTGTTATCGTGTTTGTGTTCTTGAGATAAGATAACACAGGAGATAAACTTAGCTGCATGGTAACATCTCATGACAAGGATTTATTATTATTATTATTATTATTATTATTATTATTATTACTAGACACTATTGGTTTAGCTCTTGGTGAATACTTAGTGCTGGTAAAGGGTTCTAGATCTGGACCTTTCCTTCCCTTGGATCAAACCTGACTGGATATCCCAGGTGTCATATGAGTAATGAGTTTAGTGCTTTCTTGTGATTATTAACAATAATAATATTAATAATAATAATTAATGACAGAAATTTTTGAATAGAAAACTTCAGTAACACCAACAGCCTCAATTAACGGACGGAGGATCGAACCTACATTACTTCTCGTGCTTCATGACCCATACGGGTCAACACTTCAGAAAATCTCTCCCTCCTCGAGGTGCTTTAATGCCAGTGAGGGGCTCTTGATCCAAGGAATTGGACCTGTCTTCTCCCCTCTGGATTAAATACAACTACCGCCCCCAATCCCAGACACCATGGAAACACTACAGGTTTAGCGCTTTTCACTGACAATAATAATACTGCAATAATAATAAAAACACTGAATAATAATAACAATAATAATACTGTAATAATAATAATACTGTAATAATAATAATAATACTGTAATAATAATAATAATAATAATACCGTAATAATAATAATAATTATACATAATAATAATACTATAATAATAATAATAATAATAATAATAATACTGTAATAATAATAATAATACATAATAATAATACTATAATAATAATAATAATAACAATAATAATACTGTAATAATAATAATACTGTAATAATAATAATACTGTAATAATAATAATAATAATACTGTAATAATAATAATAATACATAATAATAATACTATAATAATAATAATAATAATAATAATAATACCGTAATAATAATAATAATGCTGTAATAATAATAATAACAATGAACCTGAAATAAGGTGTTGTATGAAAGCAGTAATGCTTGATGATGGTATATCTAAGGTAAGATAAGAGCAGATAAGATACATATCAGCAGCAGCAAGAAGAAACATTAGCGTAGAGTGTGAGCACATCTAGTCTGCTCAACATGGAGGTCACTAGGCTGCTCCACATAACTCTACTTATCATTCTTCTACTCAACTTTTGTCAAGCTTATAACTATGAAACTTATTTCTACAAGCAGAAGGCAAGTTCCGTTCAATTGTTGAACTGGAAAAAGTTCATTTTTATGTATGTATAGAGTAGCCACTTGTGTGGTGCCCCAGTTACGCACCGGAAAATCTGTAAATTATTCAAATTAGCGATAACTAAAGTTAAACATATGGAAAAAATAGTGATGCGTTTTTACACCTCCAAAGGCTAGATTTTTTTTGACAACAGGTTAAAAAGTCAAAGGTAACTATTTTATCTGAAGTGTGTGTGTGTGTGGACAGGTTTCATGAGGTTGGATGGCTGTGGTTCTTGAGTTGATGTGGAAGGTTGTAGTTATTGTGTTGATGTGGATGGTTGTGGTTGTGTTGATGTGGAAGGTTGTGGTTCTTGTGTTGATGTGTATTGCGACCCCAGAATGGGCCACAATGTATATACATGTTTATATGATTTATGATGTATATTTTCCTTTTCTTATAACTTTATATTGCTGATATTTTCGATAATAGCTAAATCGTTAATATCTTGCTTTATATTATTATTTGACTTAGCTAATTTCGTAGGTAGGATGTAACATTACATATTGTGCTCAAGTGTATTGTAGCTGCCCGGGGGGGGGGGGTTAACTACCACTTACGACACTTCGCTTGTTATACTGCCGGCTTCTAGTTGCTGGTAGTCAGACAGTGGAGTGACCACACCTGAGGTGGGAGACTGCTTCTCCTTCCTCCACCTCTCTACGCTGCTGACCATCGTTGAGACAACACCTCGCTCCTGTCTCTGCTTGTTTTCTCGTCATTTAGACTCTGTTTGGTTGAGTATGTATTCGGTGGTGAGACGAAACATACTTCTCAGGACTCTGTGTAACTCTGTTCACAGAGAATAGTCTAGACTGATTTTGGACGTTTTACTGGGTTATGTGTCACATTGACACTCTGAGATAACTCAGGTCTCTAGCTATAGCTCTTGACCTAATTCGATAAGGTATCTGTGCACCGTCACAGTCGGGGATTTTTATGCTGAACCTAGATTCAGTAATAAGGGAGTTTTGTGTCTATTTTGGAGGATCTATTGATGGTCCCCAGTTAGGGTCGATTTTCTATCTCCTGGTTCCTGACGCTGTGTTGATGTTTGTTATATTGCTGTTCTGCGAATTCGTCATTTTACTGTTCAATCAAGCTGTTCTGATTGTCAGTTTGTTAGAGAAGCTAGCTGATGAGAAGACGTTCAGTCGGTCACTGGTTGAGTCGAGTCTTAGTTACCTGGAGCTCACTCGTACACACATCTACTCTTATTTGTATATATCTGAATATTTGTAAATTGCTGACTTTGTACCAGATGGTACATAAGAACCAGATATATGTGCCTTCAGCACAATCTTATTGTTTATGAGATCAGTGTAGGAGCTAACCTCCTAATTAATATCTTTAACATATTTATATTTGATTTATTTTGCTACCCTAGATTTTCTCACTGATAATAAACATTTTAAATATATTTCTTTGGTTAGTATCCTCTCAGTTGGGATCCAATGCTGATATTGATAATATGTCTGATAACTGGACCAGGATACTGACTTTGTTGCAAAAGCCCAGTAACAGGCTGGATGCTAGAAGTACTATCCTTTCTAGTGTTCACTGGAGATGTCTATTACTAATAGATATCGTGTCATTTTGTAACAATGTGGATGGTTGTAGTTCTTGTGTTGATGTGGATAGTTGTGGTTCTTGTGTTGATGTGGATAGTTGTGGTTCTTGAGTTGATGTGGATGGTTGTGGTTCTTGTGTTGATGTGGATGGTTGTGGTTCTTGTGTTGATGTGGATGGTTGTGGTTCTTGTGTTGATGTGGATGGTTGTGGTTCTTGTGTTGATGTGGATGGTTGTGGTTCTTGTGTTGATGTGGATGGTTGTGGTTCTTGTGTTGATGTGGATGGGTGTGGTTCTTGAGTTGATGTGGATGGTTGTGGTTCTTGAGTTGATGTGGATGGTTGTGGTTCTTGAGTTGATGTGGATGGTTGTGGTTCTTGAGTTGATGTGGATGGTTGTGGTTCTTGTGTTGATGTGGATAGTTGTGGTTGTTATCTTAACATCGAATAACAACTCAGAGTCTGGAGCGCAATAGTTCTGGGATATTTTTAACGCTGCAGTTGTACGAATGCACATAATTAATAGTGTCATGGGATGAAGTACTTCAATCAACAGTAAATGCAGGTTATATATATATATATATATATATATATATATATATATATATATATATATATATATATATATATATATATATAATATCGTGTTATCTGTGAGCGCCTCTACAAAGACAGTAATTATGTGATGGTAAAAGTGTTGAATGATGAAAGTTTTTTCTTTGTTTATCTGTCACTTTGCCTCGGTGGGAAACGGCCGACGTGTTAAAAAAAAAATCTGAAGTTGTATCAAGTGTGGTTTCAACACTGCATTATTTATTTTTAAATCTTTTATGTTGAGCAGGTTGATCACTTCAGCTTCGCTGATCCCGACAGCTTCAACCAGCGTTACCTGATCAATGATGACTTCTGGGATGCTAATGGTGGACCCATTTTCTTCTACGCAGGAAATGAAGGAGACATTACTTTATTTGCTGACAATACTGTGAGTTACCCAAAATATTAATACAGAAATTGTAACAAATAACTAATATATATTATATATATATATATATATATATATATATATATATATATATATATATATATATATATATATATATGTCGTGCCGATTAGGTAAAACTGGTCAATTAGCAAGAACTCATTTATAATTAATTCCTTTCTGAAATTTTCTCTTATACGTTTAAAGATATATTTTTTTCATTTATGTTAATGTAAAAATTTATAATTTTGTACCAAAAGAAACTTTGAAAACCTACCTAACCTTATTATAACAAGCGCAATTTAATTTAGCCTAACCCAACTAAATAAATTTTAGATACGTTAACATTAATTTAATAATAAACAAACAATGAAATATATATTTTTTTTCGTTAGGTTCAGAATGACTTTTGCGAAATTATTTCATACACAAATTTTCGCTTGTCTTATATGGCAAGAAGAGCGTTGCTATTTAAGCCAAAATAGCAAGTTTTACCTAATCGGCACGACATATATATATATATAATGACCTTGAAAAGACTGAAGACTTTCTTAAATGTACATATGAAGGATTTTCTTCACACTTAGTGCCAAACTGTCGTTTCCTTCCCTCAAGGAACTGAAGTTACCCTCCTTCACTTAGTGCCAAACTGTCGTTTCCTTCCCTAAAAAAAAAGAGAATATATTATGGGTATTGGAATGGTTGCTGTATTGCTGGGAAGAGAATGCGGAGTAGTGACCTGGGAGGCCACTTCAGATTAATGAGTGACCATTGTACTTGCAAGATACTGGCATTACCGGGGTAGAATGAAATGGAGTATTGCCGACAATTATATATAGGTTTAGCGCTTCCCCTTTGATTATAATAATAGTAATTCCCCTTGGATCAAACCTGATTCTCTCCCATTCCCTAGGTACTCTATGACCCCTGACGGATTTAGTACTTTGCCATGAAAGTATTTATAAGTCATTCTCCCGTACAGGGCTTCGTGTGGGACATTGCTCCAGAATTCAATGCTATGGTGATATTTGCTGAGCACAGGTACTACGGTGTCTCCCTGCCATATGGGAACGATTCCTTCACTGTAAGTACACTGTTGTATATTGTTCCTTCACTGTAAGTACACTGTTGTATATTGTTCCTTCACTGTAAGTACACTGTTGTATATTGTTCCTTCACTGTAAGTACACTGTTGTATATTGTTCCTTCACTATAAGTACACTGTTGTACATTGTTCCTTCACTATAAGTACACTGTTGTACATTGTTCCTTCACTATAAGTACACTGTTGTACATTGTTCCTTCACTATAAGTACACTGTTGTACATTGTTCCTTCACTATAAGTACACTGTTGTACATTGTTCCTTCACTATAAGTACACTGTTGTACATTGTTCCTTCACTATAAGTACACTGTTGTACATTGTTCCTTCACTATAAGTACATTGTTGTACATTGTTCCTTCACTATAAGTACACTGTTCCTTCACTATAAGTAACGTAAGTATTATTTTAAAACTTGACTGTTGTAATACGTGACCCTTCACCACTGCACTTAACACTACTTAAATTCTACTTAATTGCCACTTTATAAGTGGAGATAATCATATTATAGATAAAATAATATTCTAGTAATATATGAGAGAATACAATTTTAGAGTAATTATGAAAGTATGAAGGAAAATACAGTATTAGTGTGGAATACCAGTGATATTATTATCTCAAAGATGACAACAATGGTTGTACCACGTCTGCTAGGAACCTTCAAAACTAGGGATGCTTAGCCAAAGATGATACTCTTCAAATTCTTGTTCTCTCTAGGCCGAAATATTGCTGTACACTAACGCCCACTTTGAAAGTGCCACGGAAAATTGCAGACCTGGAGAATATAGAGTACTTTCACTGCACATATAAGTACAATAAAGAACCTAAATTACTCTGAATGGTTAAAGTCCCTTGAGCTTGGAATGCAGGCAAAAGATTCATCATAATATACATTTGGAAAATCCTAGAGGGACTAGTCCCAACTCTGCACACGAAAATCACTTCCTACGAAAGCAAAAGACTCGGCAGGCGGTTCAACACCCTCCCCCCTAGTTCGCTAAGAGACAACACAGTAAGTGTCAGGGGCCCAAGACTATTCAACTGCCTCCCAGCATACATAAGGGGGATTACCAATAGACCCCTGGCTGTCTTCAAGACCCCTGGTTGTCTTCAAGAGGGAGCTGGACAGACACCTAAAGTCAATACCTGACCAGCCGGGCTGTGGTTCGTACGTTGATTTGCGTGCGGCCAGCAGTAACAGCCTGGTTGATCAGGCCCTGATCCACCACAAGGCCTGGTCATGGACTGGGCCGTGACCCCAGGAACTCCCTCTAGGTAAACTAGGTTATTGGTGTTGTGGTGGGGTGGGTTATTGGTTTGTCAAACTTGCTTCTCATTCTCCAGGAGTTGTATGACCCATATGAATTTAGCGCTTCCTCGCGAATATAACAATAACCAACAACAACAAATCATTAACAACGACAACAACTATAATAATAATACCTTTATTTACAAGTACATGTACAAGGTATACAGACCATAGTTGACATCAATGACATACTACTATATAGAAAGCCGCTTGTTATGCTGAGCATTTCCCGCAAATTAGGTCAATTTTGTCCCAGGATGCAACCCACACCAGTCCACTAACACCCAGGTACCCATTTTACTGATGGGTGAACATAGACAACCGGTGTAAGGAAACACGTCCGATGTTTCCACCCCTTCGCCGGGAATCGAACCCGGAGCCTCACCGTGTGAAGCGAGAGCTTTTCCCACCAGGGGACGGGGCACCGTGATAACAGCCACTACCACTAAACACAACAACAAGAGTGTGTGGTACCTATACTTCAAGTATGTGTTGTTGTTGTAGAGATACAAGTACAGATAAGAGGTTCAGAGGAGGGTGTGCTGCCCTCCACAACCAAATACCTTGTGTACCTTTTTCACTAGTAACTAAAGTACACTTTAAAGAGGAAAGACCATACCTTTATGACGTTTCTCCCACAGTGGGCGAAACGTCGTACAAGAAACCCTGCTTAAATTGTCACTGACAACTTATAATGATCCAATTTTTATTCCACGGGAAATTTCATGGTTTTCTTCAATTATTTTTTTCTGTTTCCTGTTGTACCGAACAGTGAGGGATTATGGGAATACCTGGAGTATACCTGGAGGATTGTTTCGGAGCTCAACGCTCCAGTGGCCCGGTCCATGACCAGGCCTCATGGTGGAACAGGGCCTGATCAACCAGGCTCTTACTGCTGGCCGCAAGCAAACCGACGTACGAAAAACAGCCCGGCTGGGCAGGTACTGACTTTAGGTGTCTATCCAGCTCCCTCTTGAAGACAGCCAGGGTTCTTGAAGACAGCCAGGGTTCTTGAAGACAGCCAGGGTTCTTGAAGACAGCCAGGGTTCTTGAAGACAGCCAGGGTTCTTGAAGACAGCCAGGGTTCTTGAAGACAGCCAGGGGTCTAGAAGACAGCCAGGTGTCTATTGGTAATCCCCCTTATGTATGCTGGGAGGCAGTTGAACAGTCTACCTGGGGATGTTGCATCTCCTGCCCAGTCTTTTGCTTTCGTAGGGAGTGAATTTCGTGTGCAGATTTGGGACTATGTAGAGAGAGAGAGAGAGAATATTCACAAGAAGCTTCTGCTTGAACGTTTCGCTCAGACTGTACCCTCAGCTGAACGTATCCCCTATAAACCTTTCTTCCATATTTTGTATTTTCAATCAGTTAAAAAATATGACCCTGACATTTCTCTCACCTGACATTTCCACTTATTTTAGACTGCCTTACTCTCCCTCTCGAAACGTTTCCTCAATATATAATAATAATACTAAAATTTTATTTCTTTGCTAAGGTTACAATGTGTGTTTACATTTCATAATTTGATTGGAACAAAGAAAGCCACTACCATGCCCAGGCATTTCCTAATCATCCTACTGTGTCGAAAATAGTTAATGTAATCGTAAAATCACAGCATGTATACACTGAGAGATGTATGTCTCTCAATGTATATATATACTGACAGTCTATGTTAATCCATATTTTAGGTATTAAAGTATTCTTCTCTGGTGATGAAAATGTTAAGTGAAGTCTTAACGACCTTCGTGTTGTAGAGAGGTTTTAAACCCTAATGTAAATAAGTCACTTGTCTGACTTTTGCGGGATTATTATGCAAAATAACCACAAGGGAAGTTGAACAAATCTGCCTGGACTTCCTGCTCATTTCTGCAACACTGCAGATGTGTTGACTGCAACACGAAAGGCATAGAGCTATCTTTCAACTCCCTCTGTGGTTATTTTCCATCTTTCATCGCTCGTTCGCGATTATTGCATACGATACTATGTATGATAATCGTACTTATGTGTACATGTACCTAAATTAACTTAACTTAACCTAACCTAACTTAAACTAACATAACCTAATCTACCTAAATCAACTTAACCTAACCTACCTTAACTAACATAACCTAATCTAACTTAACCTACCTAAATTAACTTAACCTAACCTACCTAACTAACATAACCTAATCTAACTTAACCTACCTAAATTAACTTAACCTAACCTACCTAACTAACATAACCTAATCTAACTTAACCTACCTAAATTAACTTAACCTAACCTACCTAACTAACATAACCTAATCTAACTTAACCTACCTAAATTAACTTAACCTAACCTACCTAAATTAACTTAACCTAATCTAACCTAACCTACCTAAATTAACTTAACCTAACCTAACCCGCAGGAACCTAAGTACACAGGCTACCTAACATCGGAACAAGCCTTGGCAGACTACGTAGAGCTAATCACCTATCTGAAGAGTGCCATTGCTGGGGCAAAGAACAGCACCGTTGTAGCATTTGGAGGTTCCTACGGTGGGATGTTGGCAGCATGGTTCAGAATGAAGTACCCGCATGTGGTACAAGGGTGAGTGATACCTCTGACAGTTCTATCAGATATTCGTGATGACTTGTTCCTTTCAAGGATGTGCCTTGATGCTTGTGAAGGATGTGCCTTGATGCTTGTGAAGGATGTGCCTTGATGCTTGTGAAGGATGTGCCTTGATGCTTGTGAAGGATGTGCCTTGATGCTTGTGAAGGATGTGCCTTGATGCTTGTGAAGGATGTGCCTTGATGCTTGTGAAGGATGTGCCTTGATGATTGTGAAGGATGTGCCTTGATGCTTGTGAAGGATGTGCCTTGATGCTTGTGAAGGATGTGCCTTGATGCTTGTGAAGGATGTGCCTTGATGCTTGTGAAGATGTGCCTTGATGCTTGTGAAGGATGAGCCTTGATGCTTGTGAAGGATGTGCCTTGATGCTTGTGAAGGATGTGCCTTGATGCTTGTGAAGGATGTGCCTTGATGCTTGTGAAGGATGAGCCTTGATGCTTGTGAAGGATGAGCCTTGATGCTTGTGAAGGATGTGCCTTGATGCTTGTGAAGGATGTGCCTTGATGCTTGTGAAGGATGAGCCTTGATGCTTGTGAAGGATGTGCCTTGATGCTTGTGAAGGATGTGCCTTGATGCTTGTGAAGGATGTGCCTTGATGCTTGTGAAGGATGTGCCTTGATGCTTGTGAAGGATGTGCCTTGATGCTTGTGAAGGATGTGCCTTGATGCTTGTGAAGGATGAGCCTTGATGCTTGTGAAGGATGTGCCTTGATGCTTGTGAAGGATGTGCCTTGATGCTTGTGAAGGATGAGCCTTGATGCTTGTGAAGGATAAGCCTTGATGCTTGTGAAGGATGAGCCTTGATGCTTGTGAAGGATGTGCCTTGATGCTTGTGAAGGATGTGCCTTGATGCTTGTGAAGGATGTGCCTTGATGCTTGTGAAATATGTGCCTTGATGCTTGTGAAGGATGTGCCTTGATGCTTGTGAAGGATGTGCCTTGATGCTTGTGAAGGATGTGCCTTGATGCTTGTGAAGGATGTGCCTTGATGCTTGTGAAGGATGTGTCTTGATGCTTGTGAAGGATGTGCCTTGATGCTTGTGAAGGATGTGCCTTGATGCTTGTGAAGGATGTGCCTTGATGCTTGTGAAGGATGTGCCTTGATGCTTGTGAAGGATGTGCCTTGATGCTTGTGAAGGATGTGCCTTGATGCTTGTGAAGGATGTGCCTTGATGCTTGTGAAGGATGTGCCTTGATGCTTGTGAAGGATGTGCCTTGATGCTTGTGAAGGATGAGCCTTGATGCTTGTGAAGGATGTGCCTTGATGCTTGTGAAGGATGTGCCTTGATGCTTGTGAAGGATGTGCCTTGATGCTTGTGAAGGATGTGCCTTGATGCTTGTGAAGGATGTGCCTTGATGCTTGTGAAGGATGTGCCTTGATGCTTGTGAAGGATGTGCCTTGATGCTTGTGAAGATGTGCCTTGATGCTTGTGAAGGATGTGCCTTGATGCTTGTGAAGGATGTGCCTTGATGCTTGTGAAGGATGTGGCTTGATGCTTGTGAAGGATGAGCCTTGATGCTTGTGAAGGATGAGCCTTGATGCTTGTGAAGGATGTGCCTTGATGCTTGTGAAGGATGTGCCTTGATGCTTGTGAAGGATGTGCCTTGATGCTTGTGAAGGATGTGCCTTGATTCTTGTGAAGGATGAGCCTTGATGCTTGTGAAGATGTGCCTTGATGCTTGTGAAGGATGTGCCTTGATGCTTGTGAAGGATGAGCCTTGACGCTTGTGAAGGATGTGCCTTGATGCTTGTGAAGGATGTGCCTTGATGCTTGTGAAGGATGTTCTTTGATGCTTGTGAAGGATGTGCCTTGATGCCTGTGAAGGACTCTTGATCCCAGTGGAAATAAGTCAGACTATTTTTGGGTTATCTTAGGTAATTTACACTATGTATGATAATTGTACTCATGTGTACCTAGATCAACTTATTTATTATAAAACACGGAAGTTACCTCACCCAACTTCATTACCTTACATTACCAAACGTTGTTTATAGTAATAATAATAATAATTCACCTCGTTCTGTTAGATATATAATATTTACAGTACAAAACCAACATTAACATATATAACAATGTACAAAACAACCAAGAGGGGAGTTGAATGATTGTTATAGCCTTTCCAGTTGCAATCAACTCATGATTAGGAGCTTGCAATGTTGCAGAAATGAGTAGGAAGTCCAGATAGATGTCTTGAAGGGAACACCTTAAGGTATTCCCTTGAACACCTTAATTTGTCTGACTTTCTTGGGTTATCCTAGGTAATCTACACATATGCTGCTATGTATGACAATTTATGTAACTATTTATTTGTGTCTGTACCTGAATACATTTACTGACTTAGGTTATTACCTCGACAGAGCCATAGCCTCATCAGCGCCTATACTACAGTTCACTGACATTACTCCCTGTGAAGATTTTGGTCAACTTGTGACAGAAGATTTTTCGAAGGAATCTCCGGAATGTGCCAATGTGATTCGCAACTCTTGGGCAGCCATTGACTCGGTTACCCGTAATGGTGAGACATATTTCATAGTTACCTGTAATGGTGAGACGTATATCATAGTTACCAGTAATGGTGAGACGTATATCATAGTTACCCGTAATGGTGAGACGTATATCATAGTTACCAGTAATGGTGAGACGTATATCATAGTTACCAGTAATGGTGAGACGTATATCATAGTTACCAGTAATGGTGAGACGTATATCATAGTTACCAGTAATGGTGAGACGTATATCATAGTTACCCGTAATGGTGAGACATATCATAGTTACCAGTAATGGTGAGACGTATATCATAGTTACTCGTAATGGTGAGACGTATATCATAGTTACCAGTAATGGTGAGACGTATATCATAGTTCCGTAATGGTGAGACGTATATCATAGTTACCGTAATGGTGAGACGTATATCATAGTTACCGTAATGGTGAGACGTATATCATAGTTACCCAGTAATGGTGAGACGTATATCATAGTTACCCGTAATGGTGAGACGTATATCATAGTTACCCAGTAATGGTGAGACGTATATCATAGTTACCGTAAGGTACTATCATAGTACCCGTAATGGTGAGACGTATATCATAGTTACCGTAATGGTGAGACGTATATCATATTACCCAGTAATGGTGAGCGTATATCATATTACCCGTAATGGTGAGCGTATATCATAGTTACCCCTAATGGTGAGACGTATATCATAGTTACCCGTAATGGTGAGACGTATATCATAGTTACCCGTAATGGCTGAGACGTATATCATAGTTACCCGTAAGGTGAGCGATATCATAGTTACCGTAATGGTGAGACGATATCAAGTTACCGAATGGTGAGACGTATATCATAGTACCGTAATGGTGAGACGTATATCATAGTTACCGTAATGGTGAGCGTATATCATAGTTACCGTAATGGTGAGACGTATATCATAGTTACCGTAATGGTGAGCAACATAGTTACCTGGTGGGTATCAAGTTACCGTAATGGTGAGACGATATCATAGTTACCATAATGGTGAGACTAATCATATTACCGAATGGTGAGACGATACATATTACCGTAATGGTGAGACGTATATAGTTACCGTAATGGTGAGACGAATCATAGTTACCCGTAATGGTGGACTGTATATCATATACACCAGTAATGGTGAGCATGCATCATAGTTACCGTAATGGCTGAGACAATCAAGTTACCGAATGGTGAGCGATACATAGTTACCAGTAATGGTGAGACGAACATAGTACCGTAATGGTGAGACGATATCATAGTTACCAAACCTGGTGGACTGGACGGGGACACAAGCACCGTGGTGGCGAAACATATACCGTAGGTGAGCTATACAGTTACAGTGATGGCTGAACACACAGACACCGTAAGGTGGAACACAAGTACCGTGTGGTGGAACACAATACCGTGGTGGCTGAACACAACACCGTGGTGGCTGGAACACAACACCGTGTGTGACACAAACCGTGGTGAGCGGAACAAACACCGTGGTGGCTGGAACACAACACCGTGGTGGCTGGAACAAACCGTGGTGGACACATATCCGTGGCTGAGAACACAGTACACCTTGGTGGCGTGAACAAACACTGGTGAGACTAACAACACCGTGGTGGCTGGAACACAACACCGTGGTGGTGGAACACAACACCGTGTGGTGGAAACAACACCGTGGTGAACACAACACCGTGGTGGCTGGAACACAACACCGTGGCTGAACAACATAGACCGTGGGCTGGAACGACTTAACAAACCCGTGGTGGCTGGAACAAACAGATGGTGGAAACAACCCGTGGTGGCTGGAACACAACACCGTGGTGGCTGGAACAATACCGTGTGGTGAACACAATACCGTGGTGGCTGGAACAACACGGGTGGCTGGAACACAACCCGTGGTGGCTGGAACACAACACCGTGGTGGCTGAACACACACCGTGGTGGCTGGAACACAACACCGTGGTGGCTGGAACACAACACCGTGGTGGCTGGAACACAACACCGTGGTGGCTGGAACACAACACCGTGGTGGCTGGAACACAACACCTGGTGGCTGGAACACAACACCGTGGTGGCTGGAACACAACACCGTGGTGGCTGGAACACAACACCGTGGTGGCTGGAACAAACACCGTGGTGGCTGGAACACTAACACCGTGGTGGCTGGAACACAACACCGTGGTGGCTGGAACACAACACCGTGGTGGCTGGAACACAACACCGTGGTGGCTGGAACAACACGTGGTGGCTGGAACACAACACCGTGGTGGAAACTGGTGAACACAACACCGTGGTGGCTGGAACACAACACCGTGGTGGCTGGAACACAACACCGTGGTGGCTGGAACACAACACCGTGGTGGCTGGAACACAACACCGTGGTGGCTGGAACACAACACCGTGGTGGCTGGAACACAACACCGTGGTGGCTGGAACACAACACCGTGGTGGCTGGAACACAACACCGTGGTGGCTGGAACACAACACCGTGGTGGCTGGAACACAACACCGTGGTGGCTGGAACACAACACCGTGTGGCTGGAACCCGTGGTGGTGAACACAACACCGTGGTGGCTGGAACACAACACCGTGGTGGCTGGAACACAACACCGTGGTGGCTGGAACACAACACCGTGGTGGCTGGAACACAACACCGTGGTGGCTGGAACACAACACCGTGGTGGCTGGAACACAACACCGTGGTGGCTGGAACACAACACCGTGGTGGCTGGAACACAACACCGTGGTGGCTGGAACACAACACCGTGGTGGCTGGAACACAACACCGTGGTGGCTGGAACACAACACCGTGGTGGCTGGAACACAACACCGTGGTGGCTGGAACACAACACCGTGGTGGCTGGAACACAACACCGTGGTGGCTGGAACACAACACCGTGGTGGCTGGAACACAACACCGTGGTGGCTGGAACACAACACCGTGGTGGCTGGAACACAACACCGTGGTGGCTGGAACACAACACCGTGGTGGCTGGAACACAACACCGTGGTGGCTGGAACACAACACCGTGGTGGCTGGAACACAACACCGTGGTGGCTGGAACACAACACCGTGGTGGCTGGAACACAACACCGTGGTGGCTGGAACACAACACCGTGGTGGCTGGAACACAACACCGTGGTGGCTGGAACACAACACCGTGGTGGCTGGAACACAACACCGTGGTGGCTGGAACACAACACCGTGGTGGCTGGAACACAACACCGTGGTGGCTGGAACACAACACCGTGGGTGGCTGGAACACAACACCGTGGTGGCTGGAACACAACACCGTGGTGGCTGGAACACAACACCGTGGTGGCTGGAACACAACACCGTGGTGGCCTGGGAACACAACACCGTGGTGGCTGGAACACAACACCGTGGTGGCTGGAACACAACACCGTGGTGGCTGGAACACAACACCGTGGTGGCTGGAACACAACACCGTGGTGGCTGGAACACAACACCGTGGTGGCTGGAACACAACACCGTGGTGGCTGGAACACAACACCGTGGTGGCTGGAACACAACACCGTGGTGGCTGGAACACAACACCGTGGTGGCTGGAACACAACACCGTGGTGGCTGGAACACAACACCGTGGTGGCTGGAACACAACACCGTGGTGGCTGGAACACAACACCGTGGTGGCTGGAACACAACACCGTGGTGGCTGGAACACAACACCGTGGTGGCTGGAACACAACACCGTGGTGGCTGGAACACAACACCGTGGTGGCTGGAACACAACACCGTGGTGGCTGGAACACAACACCGTGGTGGCTGGAACACAACACCGTGGTGGCTGGAACACAACACCGTGGTGGCTGGAACACAACACCGTGGCTGGCTGGAACACAACACCGTGGTGGCTGGAACACAACACCGTGGTGGAACTAGGAACACAACACCGTGGTGGCTGGAACACAACACCGTGGTGGCTGGAACACAACACCGTGGTGGCTGGAACACAACACCGTGGTGGCTGGAACACAACACCGTGGTGGCTTGGAACACAACACCGTGGTGGCTGGAACACAACACCGTGGTGGCTGGAACACAACACCGTGGTGGACCGAACACCGGGTGAACACACGTGGTGGCTGGAACACAACACCTGGTGGCTGGAACACAACACCCGTGGTGGCTGGAACACAACACCGTGGTGGCTGGAACACAACACCGTGGTGGCTGGAACAACGAACACCGTGGTGGCTGGAACACAACACCGTGGTGGCTGGAACACAACACCGTGGTGGCTGGAACACAACACCGTGGTGGCTGGAACACAACACCCTGGTGGCTGGAACACAACACCGTGGTGGCTGGAACACAACACCCTGGTGGCTGGAACACAACACCCTGGTGGCTGGAACACAACACCCTGGTGGCTGGAACACAACACCCTGGTGGCTGGAACACAACACCCTGGTGGCTGGAACACAACACCCTGGTGGCTGGAACACAACACCCTGGTGGCTGGAACACAACACACCTGGGTTAATACCTAAGTCATCTTCAGGAGTCGCAATACAATACAGTGAATGTCACATTAGATAATGTAACAGCAAGTCACTGCCTACACTTTTAGCGAAATCTACATTATTACTTTCATGTAGATTTATTTTAGTGGAAAAAAAACACACGTTAATGTAAACTTTTCGGTCCTGGGACCTTGGTCACTCCCAGGTCCCAGGACCTTGGTCACTCCCAGGTCCCAGGACGGACACGTTATAATAATCTTTAGTTCTACAAGTACATGCACATGGTATACAGGCATCGCTCCTGTCTGTCCCAGCTACTGGACCACTATGATAAGATCCTGGATGCTTTAGAGATAACATTAAATAAGATTTCGTTCGGATTTTTAACCCCGGAGGGCGACCCAGGATAACCCAAGGAAGGCAGTGCGTCATCGAGGACTGTCATATTTCAATTGGGGTCCTCAATCTTGTCCCCCTGGATGCGACCCACACCAGTCGACTAACACCCAGGTACCTATTTGCTGCTAGGTGAACGGGCACAGGTGTAAGGAAACGCGTCGAAATGTTTCCACCCCGCTGGGAATCGAACCCGGGCCCTCCGCGTGAGAAACGAGAGCTTTACCAGCCAGGCCACGGGGTCCATAAACAAAATACAGATGTAGTATACACAGACTTTGCGAAAGTCTTCGACAAGTGCGACCATGGCGTAACAGCGCACAAAATGCGTGGCAAAGGAATAACAAGAAAAGTTGGTAGATGGATCTATAACTTCCTAACAAATAGAACACAAAATGTAATAGTAAACAGAGTAAAGTCTGAGGCGGCTACAGTGAAAAGCTCTGTTCTACAAGGCACAGTACTCGCTCCCATCCTGTTTCTCATCCTCATATCTGACACAGACAGAGATGTAAGCCATAGCTCCGTGTCTTCCTTTGCGGATGACACCCGAATTGCCATGACAGTGACCTCCATCGAAGACACCGCAAGACTCCAAGCTGACATCAACTAAATCTTTAAATGGGCCGCAGAAAACAATATGAAGTTCAATGAAGAGAAATTTCAACTACTCAGATATGGAAAACTTGAAAAAATTAAAACTTTATCGGAATATAAAACAATTTCTAACCACACAATCGAGCGAAAAACTAATGTGAAAGATCTGGGAGGTCACAGGATCTCACCTTCAAAGACCAAAACAATGTATCTACCTCATCTGATAGAAAAATGATAGGATGGATAATGAGAACCTTCAAAACTATGGACGCCAAGCCCATGATGATTCTCTTCAAATCGCTTGTTCTCTCTAGGCTGGAATACTGCTGTACACTAACAGCCCCCTTCAAGACAGACGAAATTGCTGACCTGGAGAGTGTACAAAAAACTTTCACGGTACACATAAGTACGATAAAGCACTTAAGTTACTGGGAACAGTTGAAGTCCCTTGATTTGTATTCCCTGGAATGCAGGCGAGAAAGATACATGATAATATACACTTGAAAAATCCTAGGGGGATTAGAACCAAACTTGCACACGAAAATCACTCCCTACGAAAGCAAGACTAGACAGGAGATGCAACATTTTCTCAATGAGAATCAGGGGCGCCACGAGCACACTAAAAGACAACACAATAAGTGCCAGGGGCCCAAGACTGTTCAATTGCCTTCCAGCATACATAAGGGGGAATACAAATATACCCCTGTCTTTCTTCAAGAAGGCGCTGGACACACCTAAAGTCAGTACCTGATCAGCCGGGCTGTGGTTCGTACGTTTGTTTACGTGCGGCCAGCAGTAACAGCCTGGTTGATCAGGCCCTGATCCACAACAAGGCCTGGTCTGAGACCGGGCCGCGGGGGCGTTAACCCCCGAAACTCTCTCCAGGTAACTGCACCTGACATCAATGACATACTACTATATAGAAAGCCCCTTGTTATGCAGAGTATTTCCCGCAAATTAGGTCAATTTTGTCCTCAGGGTGCGACCCACACCAGTCAGCCTATTTTACTGCTAGGTGAACATGGACAGCAGGTGTCTTAAGAAACACGTCCTAATGTTTCCACACGTACCCAGGATCGAACCACAGACCTCAGTGTGTGAGCGGAGTGCGCTCACACATTGAGGTCCGTGGTTTGACCCTCGGTAGGTCTCATTAAACATGTGTTAAGAATTAATGTATGTATCTTCTTGTAGCATTTGTGTGTATCACAACATATGTTAAGTTAGTGTAGTATGTATCTTGTTGCAGCACTTGTATCACACGTGTACATATCCATGTGTTTGGTTACAGAGGCTGGTCTAGCCTGGCTGACACAAGCCTGGGGTCTGTGTAAGCCGCTCAAGACTCCTCAAGACATCACTACACTCAAAAATTATCTGGTAAATGTATGGACCAACTTGGCTATGGTCGACTACCCTTACCCAGCTAATTTTCTGGCCCCTCTTCCTGCCTACCCTATCAAGGTTAGTTCACCATTATTATTATTACAGGAGGGGGCCCCGCTTATAAAGCAGGTTAGGTTCTAGGCTACTGCTGTAAAGTGAAACAGATGGCCCCCCCCCTTTTTTTTCCACTTTCAAATGCATATAACAGTGATAACATGTTGACACTATCATATATTAAGTGACCAATATAGCTAGGCCTAAAAAATGCATATAGAGTACACACATTACTTAAAATATTTTCATCCTTCGCGTATAGTGAGTAGTGAATATATTGCAGGAAGTGAGTAGTGAATATATTGCAGGAAGTGAGTAGTGAATATATTTATTGCAGGAAGTCTGAATAAAAGAAGAATGGCTATAACTGAGAACTGCTGCATTAGCGAAACGCCGTAAATCAGGGCTCGCATGTATTATTATTATTATTATTATTAATCTTGGCTAGGTGGTGTGTTCTCATCTGACTGAAGCAAACAATGAGCCTAAGCCTCTCTTGGAAGAAGTTTTCCAAGGTCTTGCTGTCTACTTCAACTACACTGGAGATTCTAAGTGTCTGGATATTAATCAACAAGCTGATCCTCGCCTGGATAACAATGGATGGGATTTTCAGGTTAGTAAGTAAATACGTGTTGTACCTGTGTTAGTAAAGTTGTGGGTGGCATCCTGGTCAGGATGAGTCGTTGGGGCAAGTTTCCTTACACATGCTGCCCCTGTTTACCTAGTAGTAAGTAGGTACTTGGGTATTAGTGGATATTGTGGGTGGCATCCTGGGAAAGAGAACCTAAGAACCACACTTGAAATAAACCATACTACATGGATTTCTTGGGTTATCCTGGGTAAGTAACTCTCTGGGTTACTTACCCAGGCTTACTAAGCCTCCTCGTTAATAACCTCAATAATGTCCTCTTTTATTAATCTGAAAAAGGCTTTTGCCAATATTAACCGTAAGAAATTCTCCTATAACCAAAGCATTATTGACTCAGATATCCAACTACTTCACCACCTCTGAGCTCAGTGATAGCCAGTTATCAACGTTAATACAACTGTTATATTTATACTGGTGACCCCAAGGTAGCATCCTGGTCCCTCCTTCTCTTTAATTAACAGTCAGATTTGGAATCCTACGAGTCACTCATATTTACAAGACTTTATATATTAATAATAATAATCTTCATTTCTACAAGTACATGTACAACGTAGTTGAAATACTACTACTATATAGAAAGCCTCTTGTTATGCAGAGCATTTCGGGCAAATTTGGTCAATTTTGTCCCCAGAATGCGACCCACACCAGTCAACTAACACCCAGGTGCCTATTTTACTGCTAGGTGAATAGTGACAGCAGGTGTCTTAATACGACTTAATGTTTATATCCGTACCGGGGATCGACCCCCGGACCTCAGTGTGTAAGTTGAGTGCGCTACCAACCCAGCTACGGGACACAATTCTAAGATCAAATCAGATTTACAAGACACACATTATATTACAAAGATCAAATTAAACAAACTCTAAGTCGTAATGAAAGACCGTCAATGAATACCCAGGAGAATGGCTGGGTCTGCTACGTACCAGTACCACAGATCGACTCCCAGTCCAGTACACAGGAGAATGGCTGGGTCTGCTACGTACCAGTACCACAGATCGACTCCCAGTCCAATCTTCTCTTTATTCATTATATTTAATGCTCAATATATATATATATATATATATATATATATATATATATATATATATATATATATATATATATATATATATAACGATATAATTTTCATTTAAACAATGCACTATTTCCTCTATACAAAAAATGGAGATATGATTTCTTTTCTGTAGGCCTTCACGGATATCATTTCCTTTCCAGAGGCCTGCAGGGATGATTTCCTTTCCAGAAGCCTGCACAGAAGTGATTTTCTTTTCATAGGCCTTCACGGATATCATTTCTTTTCCATAGGCCTGCACGGAGATGGTGATGCCTTTCTGCTATAACGGTGTGGAGGATTTCTTCGAGCCCGCACCCTGGGACTTCAAGAGCTTCGCACAAACCTGCTACCAGACATGGGGCGTCTACCCGCGACCCTTCATGGCTGTCCACATGTACGGTGGAGAAGATATATCAGCCGCCAGCAACATAGTCTTCATGTAAGGATGTACATTAATGTATATTCTTCAAGGTTCAAAATCAAAGTTTTTATATCTTTGTAGAGTATAGAATGTGTAGTTTACATGTAATACAGTACGGTGAAGCACAAAGAAAGTCACTAGCACGCATCAGTGTTTCGGGCAGGTTGTTTGGTGCCCCGTAGGTCGATAGCTAGCGCACTCACCTCACACACTCAGGTCCGGAGTTCGAATTCCCGGTACGGCTGGATAACATTTGGACGTGTTTCCATAAGACACCTGTTGTCTATGTTCACCCATCAGTATAAAATGGGTACCTGGGTGTTAGTGGACTGGTATGGGTCGCATCCTGGGACAAAACTGACCTAATTTGCGGGAAATGCTCTGCATAACAAGGGACTTTCTATATAGTAGTATATCATTGATGTCAGCTATGGTCTGTATAAGTTGTACATGTACTTGTAGAAATAAAGATTTATTATTATTATTAATGTGGTTTAGTAAGTTTATTCAGGTACTGGCTGTCTTCAAGAAGGCGCTGGACAGGCACTTAAAGTCAGTATCTGACCAGCCGGGCTGTGGTTCGTACGTCGGGTTGCGTGCGGCCTACAGTAACAGCCTGGTTGATCAGGCCCTGATCCACCACGAGGCCTGGTCACAGACCGGGCTGTGGGGGCGTTGACCCCCGGAACCCTCTCCAGGTATACAGGTACACATATACTCACATAAATTATCATACATAGCAACATGTGTACATTACCTAGAATAACCCAAAAAAAGAAGTGACTTATTTCCATTGGGGTTTAAAGCCTATCGACTGTACTAGGGTCATTAAATCTGTACAAATAGGAATCGCGTCTGTCGGGCGCTCAGCAGACGGAGGATCAAGCCTCCACCACGTCTCGCGCTGAATGACCCACATTGGTTTAGTGCTTAACATGAATAATTTATATTTGTATAAAGCTGTAGTTAATATTTTCAGCACCAGACAAGAACACAAGAATATTATATATATATATATATATATATATATATATATATATATATATATATATATATATATATTCTTCTTTCTTTCAACACGTCACGTGGTCTAAATAGCAGTGAGATTCAACCTTCAGTCAAAATTTACTTCTAAGTTGCTTTAGATTTAGAATGCTGGTATTAAAGAATCTTATACAAGATTATCTGCATAACTTAGGTAAGGTTTGTCAGGAAACAGGACAAGTGTTTCGTGAGGCGGGTCTTATGCACATGACCCGCAGCTGGAGCTTTTGGTTATCTTTTTAGTAATATTAATATATTATTTAATATCTTTATTTAAAAAAAGTACATGTACAAGGTATACAGACCATAGCTGACATCAATGACATACTACTATATAGAAAGTCCCTTGTTATGCTGAGCATTTCCCGCAAATTAGGTCAATTTTGTCCCAGGATGCAACCCACACCAGTCCACTAACACCCAGGTACCCATTTTACTGATGGGTGAACATAGACAACAGGTGTAAGGAAACACGTCCGATGTTTCTACGACCTCGCCGGGAATCGAACCCGGACCCTCAGGCCGAAGCCTGCCACTGGTTTACCACTCCACCACTTTAAAAATTAAGGTTATAATTAAAACCATAGTATATCCACGTAACTGACTCACGTCTTTATTTGTCAACATTAATATTTTCTTAAATGACAGTTTTTCATTATAGATAAAATATTAATATTTTGCCTAATTTTTCCCTTAAAATGTGACTTATTACCTGAGCGCTTCAGGTAATAAAATCTTTAGGTTTAGGCCTATTACACCAAATCAATGTTTTTTTAATCAACAATCTATAAGATTAGGCCTTTTATTCCAAATTAATGACGTTTCTAACCAAAAATCTAAGATTAGGCAACTTTACAAAAAATTAACATTTTTTAACCAAAAATACTATAATTCTAGCGGAAAAGAATCGACATTTAACAAAAATCATTGAATCTCGGAAAACGAGAGATTGAGAACTGATATCATTATTATTATTAGTAGTAGTAGTAGCACTAGTAGTAGCAGTATTATTATTATTAGTAGTAGTAGTAGTAGCACTAGTAGTAGCAGTATTATTATTATTAGTAGTAGTAGTAGTAGCAATAGCAGCAGTAGTAGTAGTATCAGTAGTACTAGTACTAGTAGCAGCAGTAGTAGTAGTAGTAGTAGCACTAGTAGTAGCAGTATTATTATTAGTAGTAGTAGTAGCAATAGCAGCAGTAGTAGTAGTAGTACTAGTAGCAGCAGTAGTAGTTGTAGTAGCAGTAGCACTAGTAGTAGCAGTATTATTATTAGTAGTAGTAGTAGCAATAGCAGCAGCAGTAGTAGTAGTAGTAGTAGCAGTAGTAGTAGTAGTAGTAGCACTAGTAGTAGCAGTATTATTATTATTAGTAGTAGTAGTAATAGCAGCAGTAGCAGTAGTAGTACTAGTAGCAGCAGTAGTAGTTGTAGTAGCAGTAGCACTAGTAGTAGCAGTATTATTATTAGTAGTAGTAGTAGCAGCAGTAGCAGTAGTAGTACTAGTAGCAGCAGTAGTAGTTGTAGTAGCAGTATTGTTATTATTATTATGATAACTAAGGGTAAAGTATAAGTAATAACATGTTTCAGAAACGGTCTGCTGGACCCTTGGTCTACTGGTGGGGTCCTGTGGAACGTGAGCGAGACCGTGGTCTCTCTTATCATACCTGAAGGCGCTCATCATCTGGACCTCCGGGGGTCTAACCCTGACGACCCGCCCTCAGTCATACAAGTCAGGATGATTGAGAAGACTCACATTCAAAACTGGATTGATGAATACAGCGCTAGGTATGATGAATAAAACTCCAGCATGGTGAATAAAATTCCAGCATGGTGAATAAAATTCCAGAAATGATGAATAAAACTCCAGGATGATAAATACAACTCCATCCATGATGAATACAACTCCAGAAATGATGAATACAGCTCCAATCATGATGAATACAGCTCCAGGATGATGAATGCAATTCCAGGATGATATATACAATTCCAGGATGATAAATACAATTCCATCCATGATGAATACAACTCAAGCCATGATGAATACAACTCCAGCCATGATGAATACAACTCCAGCCATGATGAATACCACTCCAGCCATGATGAATACCACTCCAGCCATGATGAATACCACTCCAGCCATGATGAATACCACTCCAGCCATGATGAATACCACTCCAGCCATGATGAATACCACTCCAGCCATGATGAATACAACTCCAGCCATGATGAATACAACTCCAGCCATGATGAATACAACTCCAGCCATGATGAATACAACTCCAACTATGATGAATACAACTCCAGCCATGATGAATACAACTCCAGCCATGATGAATACAACTCTAGCCATGACGAATACAACTCTAGCCATGACGAATACAACTCCGGCCATGATGAATACAACTCTAGCCATGATGAATACAACTCTAGCCATGATTAATACAACTTAAAGTGAAGATTGTGAGGTGTAGTTCACGAAATTACATTCAAGGGGAAGAACTAAACCCGCATGGGCCAAAAGTACAAGGAAAATAAACCACTAATTTGGTTTTTCACGCCTAACTCATAACCCAGACGATGTTTCACCCTCTCCTGGTCACAGTATTGTGGCTTACTTGTGAATTATTCCAGCCACGGTATTGTGGCTTGTGAATTATTCCAGCCACGGTATTGTGGCTTGTGAATTGTTCCAGCCACGGTATTGTGGCTTGTGAATTATTCCAGCCACGGTATTGTGGCTTACTTGTGAATTATTCCAGCCACGGTATTGTGGCTTGTGAATTATTCCAGCCACGGTATTGTGGCTTGTGAATTATTCCAGCCACGGTATTGTGGCTTGTGAATTGTTCCAGCCACTGTATTGTGGCTTGTGAATTGTTCCAGCCACTGTATTGTGGCTTGTGAATTGTTCCAGCCACGGTATTGTGGCTTGTGAATTGTTCCAGCCACGGTATTGTGGCTTGTGAATTGTTCCAGCCACGGTATTGTGGCTTGTGAATTGTTCCAGCCACGGTATTGTGGCTCACTTGTGAATTGTTGAATTAAGCCAGGATAAACCAACATAATTTACAGTCAATATTGGCCACTGGCAACTGTGCCCATTGGAACCATTGTAAACATGCTCGTTAGAACCATTGTAAACATACCCATTGGAACAATTGTAAACATGCCCAGTGGAACCATTGTAAACATACCCATTGGAACCACTGCAAACATGCCCTGTGGAACCATTGTAAATATACCCATTAGAACCCTTGTAAACATGTCCAATGGAACAATTGTAAATATTTATAACACAAAATGAGCAGATTAATCATGATCCTGATGTTAAATATTATAAATTAATGTTTTTTGTAAATTGTTGGAGAGGTTAAATTAAATGTTTTAAATTAACCAAACCTGATTAAGTCCTATTACCCAGGTGATGCCTTACCCATGCAGGTTTAGAGCTTTAATAATAATACTTAAAATAATAATAATACAATAATATAATAATAACTATAATAATAAATACAATAAATATATTAATACTTATAATAATAAATAATAAGGCTTAATAATAATAATAATGATAGAGTATTACAGTAGCAATAACACGTATACATAAAATCAGCAGTAGGTGACTATACAGAATTTCCAGCAGTGTATAATACCTATATAAGTGGAGCAGTAGGTAACCTTAAAGCACCTGGATCCAGGTACATACTGAGTGACGCAGGTGCTCCCGTGTTTGTCTCACCTAATGAATGATCGTAGAGACCTAATTGAACATTGATAGCCGCAGTCTGACGTTCAAAAACATAATGACAAATGTTCAACGAAGCACTGAACAACACACAAGTTCGTTCATCAATGACAACCATTGATAACTTAACTTCCATTGAACTTAATGGTGCACTTAACCGCTAGTTATTACTGAAGTTACTGAGGCAGTGAACTTAATGGTGCACTTAACTGCTAGTTATTACTGAAGTTACTGAGGCAGTGAACTTAATGGTGCACTTAACCGCTAGTTATTACTGAAGTTACTGAGGCAGTGAACTTAATGGTGCACTTAACCGCTAGTTATTACTGAAGTTACTGAGGCAGTGAACTTAATGGTGCACTTAACCGCTAGTTATTACTGAAGTTACTGAGGCAGTGAACTTAATGGTGCACTTAACCGCTAGTTATTACTGAAGTTACTGAGGCAGTGAACTTAATGGTGCACTTAACCGCTAGTTATTACTGAAGTTACTGAGGCAGTGAACTTAATGGTGCACTTAACTGCTAGTTATTACTGAAGTTACTGAGGCAGTGAACTTAATGGTGCACTTAACCGCTAGTTATTACTGGTTACTGAGGCAGTGAACTTAATGGTGCACTTAACTGCTAGTTATTACTGGTTACTGAGGCAGTGAACTTAATGGTGCACTTAACCGCTAGTTATTACTGAAGTTACTGAGGCAGTGAACTTAATGGTGCACTTAACCGCTAGTTATTACTGACGTTACTGAGGCAGTGAACTTAATGGTGCACTTAACCGCTAGTTATTACTGAAGTTACTGAGGCAGTGAACTTAATGGTGCACTTAACCGCTAGTTATTACTGAAGTTACTGAGGCAGTGAACTTAATGGTGCACTTAACCGCTAGTTATTACTGAAGTTACTGAGGCAGTGAACTTAATGGTGCACTTAACTGCTAGTTATTACTGAAGTTACTGAGGCAGTGAACTTAATGGTGCACTTAACCGCTAGTTATTACTGAAGTTACTGAGGCAGTGAACTTAATGGTGCACTTAACCGCTAGTTATTACTGAAGTTACTGAGGCAGTGAACTTAATGGTGCACTTAACCGCTAGTTATTACTGAAGTTACTGAGGCAGTGAACTTAATGGTGCACTTAACCGCTAGTTATTACTGAAGTTACTGAGGCAGTGAACTTAATGGTGCACTTAACCGCTAGTTATTACTGAAGTTACTGAGGCAGTGAACTTAATGGTGCACTTAACTGCTAGTTATTACTGAAGTTACTGAGGCAGTGAACTTAATGGTGCACTTAACCGCTAGTTATTACTGGTTACTGAGGCAGTGAACTTAATGGTGCACTTAACTGCTAGTTATTACTGGTTACTGAGGCAGTGAACTTAATGGTGCACTTAACCGCTAGTTATTACTGAAGTTACTGAGGCAGTGAACTTAATGGTGCACTTAACTGCTAGTTATTACTGAAGTTACTGAGGCAGTGAACTTAATGGTGCACTTAACCGCTAGTTATTACTGAAGTTACTGAGGCAGTGAACTTAATGGTGCACTTAACCGCTAGTTATTACTGAAGTTACTGAGGCAGTGAACTTAATGGTGCACTTAACCGCTAGTTATTACTGAAGTTACTGAGGCAGTGAACTTAATGGTGCACTTAACCGCTAGTTATTACTGAAGTTACTGAGGCAGTGAACTTAATGGTGCACTTAACCGCTAGTTATTACTGAAGTTACTGAGGCAGTGAACTTAATGGTGCACTTAACCGCTAGTTATTACTGAAGTTACTGAGGCAGTGAACTTAATGGTGCACTTAACTTCTAGTTATTACTGAAGTTACTGAGGCAGTGAACTTAATGGTGCACTTAACTGCTAGTTATTACTGGTTACTGAGGCAGTGAACTTAATGGTGAACTTAACCGCTAGTTATTACTGAAGTTACTGAGGCAGTGAACTTAATGGTGCACTTAACTGCTAGTTATTACTGAAGTTACTGAGGCAGTGAACTTAATGGTGCACTTAACCGCTAGTTATTACTGGTTACTGAGGCAGTGAACTTAATGGTGCACTTAACCGCTAGTTATTACTGAAGTTACTGAGGCAGTGAACTTAATAATGCACTTAACCGCTAGTTATTACTGAAGTTACTGAGGCAGTGAACTTAATGGTGCACTTTACCGCTAGTTATTACTGAAGTTACTGAGGCAGACTGATGACTCAACCAGTCTATGCTAATGGTACAAGTCTTATTTACTGTCAAAGTTAATGAGCAAGTCGCACCATTAACCAAGTCAAAAGTAGAGTTATACAAGGGGACTCTCCTTAACAAGATACACAAATAGGAGAGTAAAACTATACAAACACACACAAACATTATATATATATATATATATATATATATATATATATATATATATATATATATATATATATATATATATATATATATTATTGTAACCACGAACTAGTGGTATTTAATCAATAACAACACTTCGACTAGCCGAGGACTCGAACCCATGTCGTTTTGGCGCGCCTCATGGAGAGCGAAAATCACACGACGCTCTAACCCACAGGACCACCCAATCCTACAAAGACGGGGAGTAGAATGAAATTAGCTCTGAGGCACCCACACCACCATATGTCCTCGGATCAAGGTAAAACACCTAGCTCTGCTGGGTGAGTGATCTTTGTAGGATTGGATGGTCCTGTGGGTTAGAGCGTCAAGGGATTTTCGCTCACCATGAGGCGGGACAAAATGACACGGGTTCGAGTCCTCGGCTAGTCGCAGTGTTGTTATTGATATATATATATATATATTATATATATATATATATATATATATATATATATATATATATATATATATATATATATATATATATATATATTATATTGATATATTGGCACCAACGTCTACTGACGTAATAATACACTCAAATGTCTGGTGGCTAAAGCTTTCGCTTCACACGGCGTTGGCCTGGGTTCGATTCCCAGCCAGGGCAGAAACATTGGGCGTGTTTCTTTACACCTGTTGTCTATGTTCCCCATCAGTAAAATGGGTACCTGGGTGTTAGTGGACTGGTGTGGGTCGCATCCTAGGACACTGACCTAATCTGCCCGAAATGCTCAGCATAACAAGGGACTTTCTATATAGTATGTCACTGATGTCAGCTAGGCCTGTATACCATGTGCATGTACTTGTAGTAAATAAAGTAAATAAATATGCATAATGTCAAGTGAAAAAAACGTGTATGTGAGTGTGTACTCACCTATTTGTGGCTGCAGGGGTCGATTCGCAGCTCCTGGCCCCGCCTCTTCGCCGGTCACTACTAGGTCCACTCTCTCCCTGCTCCAAGAGCAATGTGTGTGTGTGTGTGTGTGTGTGTGTGTGTGTGTGTGTGTGAGTGTGTGTGTAAAGTTTATAACTAGTGTTAATAGCAGGGCAGATAGTATGAGACTTTATGGGGCTTTTAAGGTAGGCTACATCTAGTTTATAGAGGTACTGGTGGCAGGGTTAGTGGTGGCAGAGTTAGTGGTGGCAGAGTTAGTGGTGGCAGAGTCAATAGTGGCAGAGTTAGTGGTCGCAGAGTTAGTGGTGGCAGGGTCAATGGTGGCAGAGTTAGTGGTGGCAGAGTTAGTGGTGGCAGGATCAATGGTGGCAGAGTTAGTGGTGTATTGTCAGGGGAAAGTAATATTGTAAGTGCTATGTTCTGAGTAAGTGTAATGCTCTGCCAAGTGGCAAGCAACACACACACACAGAGGAGGAAATCGGCCTGATAACACTGGAGGACAGGAGGGTTAGGGGAGACATGATTACATCATACAAAATACTTCGTGGAATAGACAAGATAGATAGAGACAGGATGTTACAGAGAGGGGACACAGAAACAAGGGGTCACAATTGGAAGTTGAAGACTCAGATGAGTCAAAGAGATGTTAGGAAGTATTTCTTCAGCCGTAGAGTAGTCAGGAAGTGGAATAGTCTAGCAAGTGATGTAGTGGAGGCAGGAACCATACATAGCTTTAAGACGAGGTATGATAAAGCTCATGGAGCAGGGAGAGAGAGGACCTAGTAGCGATCAGTGAAGAGGCGGGGCCAGGAGCTGAGTCTTGACCCCTGAAACAACAATTAGGTGAGTATACACACACACACACACACTAACACAAACACACACACACACACACACACACACACTAACACACACACACACACACACACACACACACACACACACACACACACACACACCCCGGTGGCCTAGTGGGTAAATCTCTCGCTTCACGCACGGAGGGGCCGGGTTCAATTCCCGGTGGGGCAGAAACATTTCGAAGTGTTTCCTTACACACACACACACACACACACACACACATACATACAACAGGCCTAGTGTCTAATTGACATGTGCCTAGGACAAAATGGTAACTAACACACACACACACAAACACACACGTTCTATGATAAAGTAACAGAGTTAAGGCAAGAGAGAGAAGGGTGGGTTGATTGCATTTTCCTGGACTGCAGAAAGGCCTTCGACACAGTTCCTCACGTGAGATTAGTAAAGAAGTTGGAAGAACAAGCATGTATAACAGGAAGGGCACTGGAATGGATCAGGGAATACCTCACAGGGAGGCAACAACGGGTCATGGTGCGTGATGAGGTATCACAGTGGGCGCCTGTGACGAGCGGCGTACCGCAGGGGTCAGTCCTAGGATCAGTGTTATTCTTGGTATATGTAAATGACATGACGGATGGGATAGACTCAGAAGTGTCTCTGTTCGCAGATGATGTGAAATTAATGAGGAGAATCACATCAGATGAGGACCAAGCAGGACTTCAAACAAACCTGGACAAGCTTGACATCTGGTCTAGCAACTGGCTTCTCGAATTCAATCCCACCAAATGCAAAGTCATGAAGATCGGAGAAGGGCAAAGAAGACCGCTGACAGAGTACAGGTTAGGGGGACAAAGACTACAAACCTCGGCAAAGGAGAAAGACCTTGGGGTGAGTATAACGCCAAGCACGTCTCCGGAGGCACACATCAACCAGATAACTGCGGCAGCATATGGGCGACTGGCAAACCTAAGATTAGCGTTCCGTTACCTTAACAAGGAATCGTTCAAGACACTGTACATCGTGTACGTCAGGCCCATACTAGAATATGCAGCACCAGTCTGGAACCCACACCTGGTCAAGCACGTAAAGAAACTAGAGAAAGTGCAAAGGTTTGCGACAAGGTTAGTTCCACAACTCAGGGGTATGTCCTATGAAGAAAGGTTGAGGGAAATAGGACTAACAACACTGGAGGAAAGAAGGGTCAGAGGAGACATGATAACGACATACAAAATATTGCGGGGAATCGACAAGGTAGACAGTGACAGGATGTTCCAGAGAGGGAACACAGAAACAAGGGGACACAACTGGAAGCTGAAGACTCAGATGAGTCAAAGGGATGTTAGGAAGCATTTCTTCAGCCACAGAATAGTCAGGAAGTGGAATAGTCTAGAGAAAGATATAGTGGAGGCAGGAACCATACATAGTTTTAAGACGAGGTATGATAAAGCTCATAGAGCAGGGAGAGCAGAGACCCAGTAGCAGACAACGAAGAGGCGGGGCCAGGAGCTGAGTCTCGACCCCTGCAACCACAATTAGGTGAGTACACGTAATGCTCTGCTTGGAAACTCTCCTGACTCTCATGCCAGGGAGAAGGGTTCAGGGAGGAGGGTTCAGGGAGGAGGGTTTCAGAGAGGAGGGATCAGGGAGGAGTGTTTCAGAGAGGAGGGTTCAGGGAGGAGGATTCAAGGAAGAGGGTTCAAGGACGAGGATTCAGGGAAGGAGGGTTCATGAAGAGAATTGAGGGAGGAGGATTTAAGGAGGGTTCAGGAAACAAGTCTGGCCTGCCGGTTTTCCTTAATTCTCTTCATAAATGTTACCCTGCTTACACTCCAACAGCACGTCAAGTCCTAAAAACCATTTGTCTCCATTCACTCCTATCTAACACGCTCATGCATGCTTGCTGGAAGTCCAAGCCCCTCGCACACAAAACCTCCTTTACCCCCTCCCTCTAATCTTTCCTAGGCCGACCCCTACCCCGCCTTCCCTCCACTACAGATTTATACACTTTCGAAGTCATTCTATTTCGTTCCATCTTCTCTACATGTCCAAACTATATCAACAACCCCTCCTCAGCTCTCTGGATAATAGTTTTGGTAATCCCGCACCTCCTCCTAATCTCCAAATTACGGATTCTCTGTATTATATTCCCACCACACATTGCCCTCAGACATGACATCTCCACTGCCTCCAGGGTGTCAGGTGACCTTAGGTCACCTGACACCCAGTAGTGACACCTTAGGTCACCTGACACCCAGTAGTGACACCTTAGGTCACCTGACAGTGATATCTTAGGTCTCCTGACAGTAATGAGACATCTCAGCTGACAAGTTTTTTTTCTTACTTGTACACTGTCACTACTTTATTTCTCTTACTTTATACTCTGCCACTACTTTATTTTTCTTACTTTATACGCTGCCACTACTTTATTTCTCTTACTTTATACGCTGCCACTACTTTATTTCTCTTACTTTATACTCTGCCACTACTGCTTTAATGTTAATACACGCAGAACGGGAGCCAGATATATTAAGATGGTTTACAAATGTGAGGACCAGAGTGCACCAGGCACTGAGAGAGAGTAAGAGAGCATGAGAGGAAGAGAGTAAGAGAGCATGAGAGGAAGAGAGTAAGAGAGCATGAGAGGAAGAGAGTAAGGGACTGAGGCTTAGAGAGCAAAAGAGAGTTAGAGAGAGGTATGGTGGTTGCCACTACTACAATGATGGTAGTGAAGGTCAGGTCCTGAGGTTCAACAGGTGGGTGGACCTTCCTGACCTTGTAACTACACACACAACTTTAACAAGTCGCTGACTTTGACCTTGCCAAGTTTGAGCTGAGGAAACACCCTCCCTCACCCCCCACATATCCCATCTACCTATTAATACCTACCACTACCCATTGCCACACTCCAGTCATTCCCAGACTGGCTTCATCCCCACTGACTGATAAAAGCAGAGTGTATGTATTGTATGCTGGACTTTGTTTATATGAGGGTTCCTGTTTTGGAAAGAATCTGATTCCAGTTTTGGTCTGAGTCTGGTTACGGTTTCTCTCAGAATCCGGTTCCAGTTCGAGTCCCGTCCGAGACTTGATGCCAATAACTCGTCTAACAACTTTTATCAAAACTCTTATCCAGGCTGAGGGACTGACCACCTCAAAACTACGTCTTCATGGGTGATGGACTGATTACATCGTCTTGACATCTCTACTGCTGCCATAAACTCCTCTCTACTAGACTGAAGAAGCCCACTGTGTAGGCGAAACGTTTCGAAATAAAGATATCTAACTGTTGCATATGTGTCTTATCAACTTTTATCAAGACTGAGGGACTGACACCTCACATAACCTCTCCACTTTTATCAAGACTGAGGGACTGACACCTCACATAACCTCTCCACTTTTATCAAGACTGAGGGACTGACACCTCACATAACCTCTCCACTTTTATCAAGACTGAGGGACTGACACCTCACATAACCTCTCCACTTTTATCAAGACTGAGGGACTGACACCTCACATAACCTCTCCACTTTTATCAAGACTGAGGGACTGACACCTCACATAACCTCTCCACTTTTATCAAGACTGAGGGACTGACACCTCACATAACCTCTCCACTTTTATCAAGACTGAGGGACTGACACCTCACATAACCTCTCCACTTTTATCAAGACTGAGGGACTGACACCTCACATAACCTCTCCACTTTTATCAAGACTGAGGGACTGACACCTCACATAACCTCTCCACTTTTATCAAGACTGAGGGACTGACACCTCACATAACCTCTCCACTTTTATCAAGACTGAGGGACTGACACCTCACATAACCTCTCCACTTTTATCAAGACTGAGGGACTGACACCTCACATAACCTCTCCACTTTTATCAAGACTGAGGGACTGACACCTCACATAACCTCTCCACTTTTATCAAGACTGAGGACTGACACCTCACATAACCTCTCCACTTTTATCAAGACTGAGGGACTGACACCTCACATAACCTCTCCACTTTTATCAAGACTGAGGACTGACACCTCACATAACTCTCCACTTTATCAAGACTGAGGACTGACACCTCACATAACCTCTCCACTTTTATCAAGACTGAGGAAATGACACTCACATAACCTCTCCATTGTTCAAACTAAAAACAACGTCGAAATTTTCTTCAATGGAAATAAATCAGTTTCTACCTTTTCTTTTAGGGTTATCTCAGGCTTTCATGAGTTACTACTGAAAATAACACAGTGAAAAATAGTAAATTTCTTAAGCGCTTTGTGATCACTACTGTGAAATCACGAAAGTCTTAATTCACTATGTTACATGTATTATTTTATTATGTGTATCACCTGTTTAAATGATCTTATTGCATATGTTACTATGTATTATAATTGTATTTATGTGTACCTGCATTTAAATCAGCTTACTAATCAAGACTGAATACCTAACACTGGACTATAATTCACCTGTCTTTTCGACTGAAGAAGCCTGCTACGTAGGCAAAGTGTTTCGAAAATAAAGGTATCGTAATGCTGTACACAAGTATCTTTTTTATATAAACCCGAGGAGGGAAATGTGTTAGAAAATTCTAATACCTGGAGTATACCTGGAAAGTTATACTGTGTAAGACACTCCAGTAACTGCTGGAATGTTATATACTGTGTAAACTTCAGTACCTGCTGGAATGTTATACTGTGTAAACTTCAGTACCTGCTAGCATATTTGTTACAAAATGACACGATATCTATTAGTAATAGACATCTCCAGTGAACACTAGAAAGGATATCCCTTCTAGTATCCAGCCTGTTACTGGGCTTTTGCAACAAAGTCAGTATCCTGGTCCAGTTATCCAACATTTTCAATAGTCCTCATGAGGATTACAACTAGTAGGGTACTAACCAAAGTATAAAATTTAATATGTTTATTAACAAAGTTTAGTGTCTAGGGTTTCAAAGTAAATAAATGTACATATGATCAGGATGTTCATTAAGTAATGCATTAGGTTAATTAGGAGGTTAGCTCCTACACTGCTCTCATATAACATAAGGCTGTGCTGAGGGCACATATATATAAATGACTCTGAAGTACCATCAGGTACAATGTCAGTAATTACAATAATACAGATATATGCAAATAAGAATAGAAGTGTGTATGAGTGAGCTCCAGGTAACTAAGACTCGACTCAACCAGTGTCCGACTGAACTTCTCATAAGCTAGCTTCTCTAACAAACTGACAATCAGAACAGTCTGATTGACCAGTAAAATGACCAATTCGCATAACAGCAATATAACAAGCAACAGCAACACAGCGTCAGGAACCAGGAGATAGAAAATCGACCCTAACTGGGGACCATCAATAGATCCTCCAAAACAGTCACAAAACTCCCTTTCTACTGAAGCTAAGTTCAGCATAAACAATCCGAAACTGTGACGGTGCACAGATGCCTTATCGAATTAGGTCAGGAGCTGTAGCTTGAGACCTGAGTTATCAAAGAGTGTCAATGTGACACACAACCCAGAAAAACGTCGAAAATCACTGTCTAGTCTATCCTCTGTGAACAGAGTTACACAGAGTCCTGAGAAGTATGTTTCGTCTCACCACCGAACACATACTCTACCACACAGAGTCTAAATGGCGAGAAAACAAGCAGAGACAGGAGTGAGGTGTTGTCTCAACGATGTCCAGCTGCGTAGTGCTCTCGAGGAAGGAGCAGCAGCCATCCACCTCAGGTGGAATCACAGTGACTGCACACGTGACCAGCACGGCTACCCAAAGACGGTGCTAGGTACAGGCTGACACAAACGAGTGGTAGTTAACAAGGTAGTTTGCCAACTCCAAGACAGCTACTACACTCTTGAGCACAATAGTGTAAATGGTACATCCTACCTAATGAAAATAGCTAAGTCAAATAATGTCAAATAATAATATAAAGCAAGATATTAACGATTTAGCTATTATCGAAAATATCAGCAATATAAAATTATAAGAAAAGGAAAATATACATCAAAAATTCATATAAACATGTATATACATTTGGGCCCATTCTGGGGTCGCAATAATATTATACTGTGTAAACTCCAGTACCTGCTGGAATATTATATTCTGTAAACTCCAGTACCTGCTGGAATATTATACTGTATAAACTTCAGTACCTGCTGGAATATTATACTGTGTAAACTCCAGTACCTGCTGGAATATTATACTGTGTAAACTCCAGTACCTGCTGGAATATTATACTGTGTAAACTCCAGTACCTGCTGGAATATTATACTGTGTAAACTCCAGTACCTGCTGGAATATTATACTGTGTAAACTCCAGTACCTGCTGGAATATTATACTGTATAAACTCCAGTACCTGCTGGAATATTATACTGTGTAAACTCCAGTACCTGCTGGAATATTATACTGTATAAACTCCAGTACCTGCTGGAATATTATACTGTATAAACTCCAGTACCTGCTGGAATATTATACTGTATAAACTCCAGTACCTGCTGGAATATTATACTGTATAAACTCCAGTACCTGCTGGAATATTATACTGTATAAACTCCAGTACCTGCTGGAATATTATACTGTATAAACTCCAGTACCTGCTGGTAATTTTTACTGTTAAACTCCAGTACCTGCTGGAATATTATACTGTGTAAACTCCAGTACCTGCTGGAATATTATACTGTGTAAACTCCAGTACCTGCTGGAATATTTACTGTGTAAACTCCAGTACCTGCTGGAATATTATACTGTGTAAACTCCAGTACCTGCTGGAATATTATACTGTGTAAACTCCAGTACCTGCTGGAATATTATACTGTATAAACTCCAGTACCTGCTGGAATATTATACTGTATAAACTCAGTACCTGCTGAATATTATACTGTATAAACTCCAGTACCTGCTGGAATATTATACTGTGTAAACTCCAGTACCTGCTGGAATATACTGTGTAAAGTCCAGTACGTACCTACTGGAGGTATTCCAGTATCCAGTAACAAGTATCCGTGTACCTAATTACGACAACTAAATAAAAGGCAGGGAGCCAGGGAGGTCCAAGGACGCGAGGAACACTATTGATCCTCTGCTGGCCTAAGGGAACCCTTAGATTCTTCCTAAGGGTGCCCTTAAAACCTTTCATAAGGGAAACTTTTATATTCATTAAGGACACGCAATCTTCCCCTTTAGTCACCCCCCCCCCACTGTTGTAGCTACGACTTTCACATCACCACCCCAGAGGTGTTGTGGGTGGTGATCTAGGTGTGGGTAGCAGTGTGGGTAGGTGTGAGTCATGGGCGTCTCAGACACTTAAACCTTGGCATGTAAATATTATAAGAATAATAATAAAAATAATAACAATTATTATTATTATTATTATTGTTGTTGTTAGTTATTATTATTATTATTATTATTATTATTATTGTAGTTACTGTTATTATTATTGCTTCTGTTAGTATTATTATTGTTACTGTTAATATTATTATTGTTGTTGCTAATGTTATTATTATTATTACTGTTATTATTATTGTTAATATTATTATTATTGTAGGTACTATTATTATTATTATTACTGTTACTATTACTGTTACGGTTATTATTATTATTGTTGTTACTATTATTGTTATATTATTATTATTATTATTATTATTATTATCATTATTGTTGTTACTGTTATTATTATTAAAATAACAGGAACATCTATAGCCATAATAATAATAATAATGATAATAATACTAAGTGCAGTAGTGTCATGTGAATATTCCCTGCCTTAATATTACCCAGTAATATATTTATTATAATGAGATAGTACAATGAAACAATGAGCAGCTTCACTGCGTTAAAAAAGGATATAAATATATACAACTCGTATATATTTTGAGTTTTCCTGAAAATTAAAAATTGACGAGTGTATAATGAGTTCCAGTGAGTGTATAATGAGTTCCAGTGAGTGTATAATGAGTTCCAGTGAGTGTATAATGAGTTTCAGTGAGTGTATAATGAGTTCCAGTGAGTGTATAATGAGTTCCAGTGAGTGTTTAATGAGTTCCAGTGAGTGTATAATGAGTTCCAGTGAGTGTATAATGAGTTCCAGTGAGTGTATAATGAGTTCCAGTGAGTGTATAATGAGTTCCAGTGAGTGTATAATGAGTTCCAGTGAGTGTATAATGAGTTCCAGTGAGTGTATAATGAGTTCCAGTGAGTGTATAATGAGTTCCAGTGAGTGTATAATGAGTTCCAGTGAGTGTATAATGAGTTCCAGTGAGTGTATAATGAGTTCCAGTGAGTGTATGAGTTCCAGTGAGTGTATAATGAGTTCCAGTGAGTGTATAATGAGTTCCAGTGAGTGTATAATGAGTTCCAGTGAGTGTATAATGAGTTCCAGTGAGTGTATAATGAGTTCCAGTGAGTGTATAATGAGTTCCAGTGAGTGTATAATGAGTTCCAGTGAGTGTATAATGAGTTCCAGTGAGTGTATAATGAGTTCCAGTGAGTGTATAATGAGTTCCAGTGAGTGTATAATGAGTTCCAGTGAGTGTTATAATGAGGTTCCAGTGAGTGTATAATGAGTTCCAGTGAGTGTATAATGAGTTCCAGTGAGTGTATAATGAGTTCCAGTGAGTGTATAATGAGTTCCAGTGAGTGTATAATGAGTTCCAGGAGTGTATAATGAGTTCCAGTGAGTGTATAATGAGTTCCAGTGAGTGTATGAGTTCCAGTGAGTGTATAATGAGTTCCAGTGAGTGTATGAGTTCCAGTGAGTGTATAATGAGTTCCAGTGAGTGTTTAATGAGTTCCAGTGAGTGTATGAGTTCCAGTGAGTGTATAATGAGTTCCAGTGAGTGTATAATGAGTTCCAGTGAGTGTATAATGAGTTCCAGTGAGTGTATAATGAGTTCCAGTGAGTGTATAATGAGTTCCAAGGAGTGTATAATGAGTTCCAGTGAGTGTATAATGAGTTCCAGTGAGTGTATGAGTTCCAGTGAGTGTATAATGAGTTCCAGTGAGTGTATGAGTTCCAGTGAGTGTATAATGAGTTCCAGTGAGTGTTTAATGAGTTCCAGTGAGTGTATGAGTTCCAGTGAGTGTATAATGAGTTCCAGTGAGTGTATAATGAGTTCCAGTGAGTGAATAATGAGTTCCAGTGAGTGTATAATGAGTTCCAGTGAGTGTATAATGAGTTCCAGTGAGTGTATAATGAGTTCCAGTGAGTGTATAATGAGTTCCAGTGAGTGTATAATGAGTTCCAGTGAGTGTATAATGAGTTCCAGTGAGTGTATAATGAGTTCCAGTGAGTGTATAATGAGTTCCAGTGAGTGTATAATGAGTTCCAGTGAGTGAATAATGAGTTCCAGTGAATGTATGAGTTCTAGTGAGTGTATAATGAGTTCTAGTGAGTGTATGAGATCCAGTGAGTGTATAATGAGTTCCAGTGAGTGTATAATGAGTTCCAGTGAGTGTATGAGTACCAGTGAGTGTATAATGAGTTCCAGTGAGTGTATAATGAGTTCTAGTTAGTATATAATGAGTTCCCGTGAGTGTATAATGAGTTTCAGTGAGTGTATAATGAGTTCCAGTGAGTGTATAATAAGTTCCAGTGAGTGTATAATGAGTTCCAGTGAGTGTATAATGAGTTCCAGTGAGTGTATAATGAGTTCCAGTGAGTGTATAATGAGTTCCCGTGAGTGTATAATGAGTTTCAGTGAGTGTATAATGAGTTCCAGTGAGTGTATAATGAGTTCCAGTGAATGTATAATGAGTTCCAGTGAGTGTATAATGAGTTCCAGTGAGTGTATAATGAGTTTCAGTGAGTGTATAATGAGTTCCAGTGAGTGTATAATGAGTTCCAGTGAATGTATGAGTTCCAGTGAGTGTATAATGAGTTCCAGTGAGTGTATAATGAGTTCCAGTGAGTGTATAATGAGTTCCAGTGAGTGTATGAGTTCCAGTGAGTGTATAATGAGTTCCAATGAGTGTATGAGTTCCAGTGAGTGTATAATGAGTTCCAGTGAGTGTATAATGAGTTCCAGTGAGTGTATGAGTTCCAGTGAGCGCAGGCGAGAGAGATATATCATAATCTACACCTGGAAGATTCTGGAGGGACTGGTCCCTAATATGTACACAGAAATCACTCCATACGAAAGCAAAAGACTTGGCAGACGGTGCAACGTACCCCCAGTGAAGAGTAGGGGCGCCACTGGTACACTAAGAGAAAACACAGTAAGTGTCCGGGGCCCAAGACTGTTCAACAGCCTCCCACCACCCATAAGGGGCATTACCAGTAGGCCTCTGGTTGCCTTCAAGAGGGAGCTGGACAGATACCTAAAGTCAGTGCCAGATCAGCCGGGCTGTGGTTCGTACGTTGGACTACGTGCAGCCAGCAGTAACAGCCTCGTTGATCAGGCCCTGATCCACCGGGAGGCCTCGTCATAGACAGGGCCGCGGTGACGTGGATCCCCGGAATGCCCTCCAGGTAGACTCCAGGTATAATGAGTTCTAGTTAGTATATAATGAGTTCTAGTTAGTATATAATGAGTTCTAGTTAGTATATAATGAGTTCCCGTGAGTGTATGTGCATGATATTGTTTCTTTTGTTATTAATATTTGACATAAAAAATGGAGATTTTTAATTGACATTATAAACTAGAATCCAAAATTAATTTTTTACGAGAAACAAGAGTTTATACACTGATAATTATCTTGATTCACACACACACACACACACACACACACACACACACACACACATATATATATATATATATATATATATATATATATATATATATATACTATACATGTTATGGTGTGTGATATATATATATATATATATATATATATATATATATATATATATATATATATATATATATGTTAGAGTTATATATGAATATATTTGGAGGTATGACACCTTACACAAGACACAGGTTCAGCTGTTCATTATAAGGTGTCAAACACTGAATAAAAATGGAGATTTGTTGTCAGTGAGGATAGAGTGAGTATGTTGAGTATATCAGGCAGCGTGAGGCTGAGTATATTCACCGGTAAGGTGTGACAAATCGCATGAGTGAAGGTGGTTCAGGTGGCGACCGCACCAGAAATAGTATAGTGTGTGTGTGTGTGTGTGTGTGTGTGTTCCTGCTTGACACACACACACTCACCCTCTTGAATACAAGCCAAGTAGAGTGTCCCGGCTGTAGTTAGAGCAGGTGAGACCATCTAGCTCTTCAAGGGCTCTTCATCCAAGGCATTGGAGCAACAGTATTAAAGTGGTGGAGTGGCATCAACACTCCTCTTCTGCTAATTCTCATTCCCTCCCATTACCCAACTATTAAAACAGTTTAATTAGGCACAGATACACACAAGTACAATTACCATACAGTGTAAATTACCTAGAACCCCAAGATAGTAAGACAAAGTGACATATCTCCATTGGGATCCTTGTATTTCCATTGGAGGTCCTTGAATTTCCATTGGAGGTCCTTGTATTTCCATTGGGGTCCTTGTATTTCCACTTGGGGTTATTGTATTTTCATTGGGGTCCTTGTATTTGCATTGAGGTCTTTATATTTCCATTGGGATCCTTGTATTTCCATTGGGATCCTTGATTTACTGTAAACCTTGATAAAGCTTACAAGCTTACTGTATTTCCATTGGGATCCTTGTAATTCCATTGGGATCCTTGTATTTCCATTAGGGTACCTGTATTTCCATTGGGATCCTTGTATTTCCATTGGGATCCTTGTATTTCCAATGGGATCCTTATATTCCATTGGGGTCCCTGTATTTCCATTGGGATTCTGGACCCCTCGTCAATATAATAATAATTAAATCGTACTGGCCAGGTGCTATATTATACATCCCATAAATCGCATACATTTGTTTAGGTCAGTGCACAATAATTGGTGTATCCTGATAACATTGTTATTCACAGCCCATATAGTTTGTAGGACTGATTTACCAATGTATTATCGCAGGTACACAACACCAGCAACTGTATCAATTAGACACGTTCAACGTTTCCAAACACTGCGCATGTGTTTGGGTGATGGATGCTGATTACCCAGACGAGGAACGTCTCTACAGCACTGACACTTTGCTAGAGTGAAACTCTCTCAGTATATTAATGCTGTGGTGGAGTACAAGGCATCTTGTGAACCCAACTACAACACTCTAGTTAACTTAGTACCAATAACCACGTTAATGACCCCACCGTAAGTAATAATGAAGAAGAAAAAGGAAAAAGAAAGGAAGAAGAAAGAGAGAGAGGAGGTATGGTTCTTGCCAGTAGTAAGAGTGTCACTAATAAACCAATGGCAGCTTTATCTTGCAATATAAACACTGTAAAACACACACACACACCACATGTTTCAGTGAAAATTCATAAAATAAAAGATAACGTGACTGCAGCTTGATTAAAAACGATATACGTCCTCCCTAGACACTGGATCTCTGCTACAACCACCTTACAACATTCTTAGACGAGACACCCAGTCATACAAAACACAACTCCAAAAATATGTGAGTATAAAACACATAACATCAAAATATAGGGGTCGTACAAAATAAAATGAACACCTTGTTCTATAACATTTGTTTGTTTTCAATACGGAGTTAGTCCTCCATTTGCAGCTAAAACAGCAACAATTCGTCGAGGACTTGATTCATATAGCATGTGAACAGTATGGAAGGGGTATTTTGAGTCATTCTTCAAGCAAACTCTCACTAACTCTTCCCAAGACGACGGTGGAGCAAATCTCTTCTTGACTTGCTGTTCCAACTGACTTCACAGACGCTCCATAATATTTACATTATGTGGGCACCAATCCAAGTGTTCCATTTCACTTTCATGTTGTTCATGACAATTCTGAACAACTCTAGCGGAGTGCATTGGTACATTATCGTCATTCAACAGTTCAGTCAGCAGGTGTTCATGTTATTTTGTCCAACCCCTGTTAGTGTGTGATGCTCGGAGATTAGACCAGACACTTCACGGACTGGCAAGAGTCCGGATAATATTACAACAACATGATAGAGTTGGGAGAGCGTGGGAAAAGGATGCATTTACTCAGATACATGACACCATTGAGCAGATCCAGGGTTCACGAATACTCGCAAATCATCTAGGGCCATATTCTCTAAAAGCCACATTCCAGCAAGTAACTTCAGTCACACAGTAGCACAAGTAACATGACTGTACGACCAGCATGTGACCTCAGTCACACAGTAGCACAAGTAACATGACTGGACGACCAGTATGTGACCTCAGTCACACAGTAGCACAAGTAACATGACTGGACGACCAGTATGTGACCTCAGTCACACAGTAGCACAAGTAACATGACTGGACGACCAGCATGTGACCTCAGTCACACAGTAGCACATGTAACATGACTGGACGACCAGTATGTGACCTCAGTCACACAGTAGCACAAGTAACATGACTGGACGACCAGCATGTGACCTCAGTCACACAGCAACACAAGTAACATGACTGCACGACCAGTATGTGACCTCAGTCACACAGTAGCACAAGTAACATGACTGGACGACCAGTATGTGACCTCAATCACACAGTAGCACAAGTAACATGACTGGACGACCAGCATGTGACCTCAGTCACACAGTAGCACAAGTAACATGACTGGACGACCAGTATGTAACCTCAGTCACACAGCAACACAAGTAACATGACTGGACGACCAGTATGTGACCTCAGTCACACAGCACAAGTAACATGACTATACGACCAGTATGTGACCTCAGTCACACAGCAACACAAGTAACATGACTGGACGACCAGTATGTGACCTCAGTCACACAGTAGCACAAGTAACATGACTGGACGACCAGTATGTGACCTCAGTCACACAGCAACACAAGTAACATGACTGGACGACCAGTATGTGACCTCAGTCACACAGCAACACAAGTAACATGACTGGACGACCAGTATGTGACCTCAGTCACACAGTAGCACAAGTAACATGACTGGACGACCAGTATGTGACCTCAGTCACACAGCAACACAAATAACATGACTGTACGACCAGCATGTGACCTCAGTCACACAGTAGCACAAGTAACATGACTGGACGACCTAAGGAAAAGCTTACAAGCTTACTGTAAGCCTTGATAAAGCTCACAAGCTTACTGTAAACCTTGATAAAGCTTACTGTAAACCTTGATAAAGCTTACTGTAAACCTTGATAAAGCTTACAAGCTTACTGTAAACCTTGATAAAGCTTACAAGCTTACTGTAAACCTTGATAAAGCTTACTGTAAACCTTGATAAAGCTTACTTAAACCTTGATAACAGCTTACTTGTAAACCTTAAGCATTAAACCTTGCACTGTAAACCTTGATAAAGCACTGTAAACTGATAAAGCTTACAAGCTTACTGTAAACCTTGATAAAGCTTACTGTAAACCTTGATAAAGCTTACAAGCTTACTGTAAACCTTGATAAAGCTTACAAGCTTACTGTAAACCTTGATAAAGCTTACAAGCTTACTGTAAACCTTGATAAAGCTTACAAGCTTACTGTAAACCTTGATAAAGCTTACAAGCTTACTGTAAACCTTGATAAAGCTTACTGTAAACCTTGATAAAGCTTACAAGCTTACTGTAAACCTTGATAAAGCACAAGCTTACTGTAAACCTTGATAAAGCTTACAACTTACTTAAACCTTGATAAAGCTAAGCTTACTGTAAACCTGATAAAGCTTACAAGACTGTAAACCTTGATAAAGCTTACAAGCTTACTGTTAAATAAACCTTGATAAAGCTTACAAGCTTACTGTAAACCTTGATAAAGCTTACAAGCTTTTCTTCTCTTTTCTAGTATCTCTCTCTACAACGCCATCTTTCCTTCCTTCCTCTGTCTCTCACTCCTTCATTTTCTCCTTCCCCACCTCCCTCCCTCCCTCCCTCACACCTCTCCTAAAACCCTACTTCCCTCCCTGCCACCCACCCTGCAACCCTCCCTGCCATCCACTCTGCCACCCACCCTGCAACCCTCCCTGCCATCCACTCTGCCACCCACCACAGTATCATGACTGCTCTACAGTAACAGCCACGGAACTTCCTGATTAAAAATTAAAGGAGCAGAGTTGTTTGAGTCAGCGAGGGACCGGAACACGCACTTCCCCACACACACGCAACACACACATTACACTTCCCTCTCAGTCAGGGTGTGGGGGTGTCTGTGGGGGTGCTAGTGGTGCTGTGGGGGTAGGTGGTGATAACATGCATGTGTGTACTCACCTATCTATGGCTGCAGGGGTCGAGCCACAGTTCTTGGCCCCCGTCTCTTCGCTGGTCACTACTAGTTCCACTCTCTATCCCCCTGCTCCAAGAGCTTTATCGTACCTCTTTGGTGTGTGTACTCACCTAGTTGTGGTTGCAGCGGTCGATTCACAGCTCCTGGCTCCGCCTCTTCACTGGTCGCTACTAGGTCACTCTCCCTGCTCCATGAGCTTCATCATACCTCTTCTTAAAGCTATGTATGGATCCTGCCTCCACTACATCACTTCCCAGACTATTCCACTTCCTGACAACTCTGTGACTGAAGAAATACTTCCTAACATCCCTGTGATTCATCTGAGTCTTCAACTTCCAACTGTGACCCCTTGTTGCTGTGTCCCATCTTTGGAACATTCTGTCTCTGTCCACCTTGTCGATTCCTCTCAGTATTTTATATGTCGTTAACATATCCCTATCTCTCCTGTCTTCCAGTGTCGTCAGGTCGATTTCCCTTAACCTCTCCTCGTAGGACATACCCCTTAGCTCAGGGACTAGTCTTGTACTCACCTATTTGTGGTTGCAGGGGTCGATACTCAGCTCCTGGCCCCGCCTGTGTGTGTGTGTCTGTACTCACCTACAAGTGGTTGCAGGAGTCGATTCATAGCTCCTGGCCCCACCTCTTCGCTAGTGTGTGTGTGTACTCACCAACAAGTGGTTGCAGGGGTCGAGCCTGAGCTCTTGGCCCCACTTCTCAACTTACCACCTGCCAGATGCACACACACTCGTAGTCTCGTGAGCTATGTCAAACCTGTTCTTAAAACTACGTATGGATTTTACCTTCACCACTTCCCGACCACTCTACGGCTGAAGAAATACTTCCTACTATCCCTGTAATTCATCTGTGTCTTTAACTTCCAGCTTTGCCCCCGAGTACCTGTTTCCAGCCTCTCAAACAGCCTGAACTTGTCCGCCCTATCATTTCCTCAGAGTATTTTGCATGTTGTTATCATGTCTCTCCTGCTGTTTCCGTCTTCCAGGGTCGCTAGATTAAATTCCTTTAGCCTTTCCTCATATCTCATACCTCTTAACTCTGGGACTAGTCTTGTTGCATACTTCCACACTTTCTCCAGTTTCTTAACCTGCTTACTCAGGTGAAGGTTCCACACTGGTGCTGCGTACTCTAAGAATAGCCTCCTAGATTCTAGTTTGATCAATCACTGGGAGTTAGCTAAGTTCTTCATTAATAGTGAGAGAATAGCCTTCTAGATTCTAGTTAGATCAATCACTAGAAGTTAGCCAAGTTCTTCAGGACTAGTGAGATCGTAGTTAGATTAGTTCCTGGGAGTTAGCTAAGCTCTGGTGTGGGGTGAGAGTAATTCTAGAAGGGAGTGTGTGTGGCCCAGTAGAGACAGAGGCACAAGAAGTGAGATTAGTAACAAAGGCTATGTATAGAGATGCCATTGTTGGCTGGTGTCACCCGTCTGGGTTACTGAGCACAGATGCCGGTCTAGGCTCGATACTCCGTCTCGCTAACACCGTTGTCACGGCACCTGTTTGCTGATGATACACAACAACTGGAAAGTGCAGAACAGCGGACTTGTGGGATTATGTCTGGGCATAGTTGTGTGTGTACTCACCTATTTGTGGTTGCAGGGGTCGAGACTCAGCTCCTTGCCCCTGTCTCTTGTGTGTGTGTACTCACCTATTTGTGGTTGCAGGGGTCATAGCTCCTGACCATAGCTCCTGGCCCGTCTCCTGTGTGTGTGTACTCACCTATATGTGGTTGCATGGGTCATACCTCCTGGCCCCGCCTCTTCACTGGTCGATACTAATTCACTCTCTCCCTGCTCCATGAGTTTTATCATACCTCTTCTTAAAGTTATGCATGGAACTTGCTTCCACTACTTCATTCTCCAGATTATTCCACTTCCTAACAACTCTAAGGCTAAAGAAATACTTCCTAACATCCCTATGACTCATCTGGGTTTTCAGCTTCCAATTGTAGCCCCTTGTTCCTGTATCCAATCTCTGAAACATTCAAGCCTTGTCCAGCTTGTCAATTCCTCTCAGTATTTTATACGTTGTTATCATGTCCTCCCTGTCCCTCCTATCCTCTAGTGTCATCAGATTGAGTTCCCTTAACCTCTCCTCATAAGATATACCTCTCAGTTCCGGGACTAAACGTGTTGCCAATTTTTGCACTTTCTCCAATTTCGTGACGTGTTTGACTAGGTGAGGGTTCCATACTGGTGCTGCATACTCCAGTATTGGCCTGACGTACACGGTGTACAATGTCGTGAATGACTCCTTACTCAAATGTCTAAACGCTAATCTCAGGTTTGCCAAGAACCCATATGCTGCAGCAGTTACTTGATTGATGTGTGCCTCAGGAGACATGTTCGTTATAATGCTTACCCCAAGATCCTTTTCTTTAAGTGACGTTTGCAGCCTTTGATTCCCTAACCCGTATGCCGTCTGCGGTCTTCTGTGTCCTTCCCCAATGTTCATTCTCTTACACTTACTGGGGTTAAACTCCAGGAGCCATTTGTTGGACCAGACTTGTAGTCTGTCCAGATTCCCTTGTAATCTTAACTGATCCTCGTCCGCTTGTATTCTCCTCATCAGTGAACAGTGACACTTCTGAATCTATTCCTTCCATCATGTCATTCACATATATAGAAACAGCACCGACCTAGGACTGACCCCTTGTGGAACCCCAT